>JANJGN010000025.1:26007704-26182340 GCA_026770705.1 Isurus oxyrinchus
TGTGAGGCCAGAAAGAAGCTCTTCAAGAGCACCGAGAAAGATAAGAGAATTTTGCACATGATCGGACTATGTGGCATAGTTTGATCAGCAAAGGCACCACCTCCTATGAACAGAACAGAGCTTCATTGGCCAACAGGCAATGAGAGCTTCACAAGTCCAGAACTGCAAACACCTCTTCTGCACCAACAATACACCTGTCCAACATGCAATAGATTTTTTGTGCTCCAATTGGACCTATTAGTCATCTTTGAATACTTTGGGCCTGAAGCGTAATGAATTCTAGTTGATGTCATGTCCTTGGACTATGAAGGAAAATAACAACCATCAGCTGTTATGATGACAATTATAGCTGTGGAAGGAGCACTCAAGTCATGTCAGACTGTTAATCCTTCCATGACTTCATGTTGTCTTTAAAGGATATGTAAACAGATACAAAAATAACAACTACTATACAATCCAAGACCAAAAGAACTCTGCTGCCCATGATCATAAAGAGACAGTTGGAATTACTTGGGCATGTAATAAATCATAACTTGGAAAGTCTGATGCTGATGGGAAAAATTGATGGTAAAATAGATCGAAGTAGACAAATGAAAGATCTTTCCAAAGAGTCTCGCACGCTGGATGAATGAACCACCAACAAAGATGATCCACACCTCCAGAGCAAGATTAACATGGAGGTCCATGATGCTACCTGTGGTGTGTACTGCTTACACACCACTAAGCAGTCTTGTCAAAGTTGCCAAGAAGTCTTTATTAACATTACTGAACTATGTATATATTTACTGTAGAGGGCACAGGTGAGGAGAGGGCTCCATGGCATGTCCTTACATGTTGCTACCTAGCTCTAGACTGCTGACCTAAGCTCTAGATTAGGTGCCTTTTTACATCACTGGTGGGCGGTATTGTACTCAGTCCCAGGTTAACCCTTAACTTACTGGATCCTTCTACTTCTGCTCATGGTCGTCAGTGCCCTCTTGGGACTTTGTACCTGAAGCAAGAGAGATGCAATTCTTGACAGAAAGCTTTTAAGATTATGAGGGCAATTTTAACCCTACCTACCCAATAGAAACTGGGCAGCCTCAGAGCTGGCAGCCTGTAACCTGTTGTGATTTTTAACCTGTTTAGCTGAATGGGAACAAGGACACCAGCCCAAAGCTGGCACGGGTAATATATGCATATTGGATCATGAAGGGTAGGTGAGTTGAATATGGCTCATGTATTCTGCTTTCATAGTAGTGGACTTCCTCCTCAAAAAGCTTCCTTTAATTTTTGTTTACATTGAATTAGTTACACTGTATAATTATGAAAGGCTGTAGAGTAGTAAAACACTGTGCACAAGAATTGTTTCGCTGAATAAGCTCGTCATTCATGAAACAACAATGATAAATAGTGATGACTGATATTAGATGCCAAGTACCTGGCCGGCAATAATAATACAGAAGCAAAATGCTATGGATGCTGAAAATCTGAATTCAAAAACAGAAAATGATACAAATACTCAGCTGGTCTGGCAGCATTTATGGAGCGTGAAACAGAGTTAATGTTACAGGTTGATGATCTTTCATCAGCAGTGGTGGCTGCAACCTTTGAGCTAGCAGTTGCATATAAATTCCCTTTTTATGATATAATGGTCCAGATTTTGTGGTCAGTAGCGAAAGAACAGTGCTCATTGTTCATTAAGCTTACAGCTGCCCACAGACATCCTGTGGGCATTTTTGCAGTAATTTACGGTAATTAGAAATCCATTTCAGTGCAGTGGCCTCTCCTGGGGAGCTGCGGTGTATGTGTGTGAGCGGAGCCAGCAACAGCATGTTTCATCAGCCAAAAAGATTGAGGAATCCTCATGGAACCACACAGAATCTAAGCCAGGAATTTAAAAACATAATAAAGTTAGTAACAATAATTAAAATCTGAAAGAATGAGACTCCAGACTTGTAAAAGTACATATCCAGGATAGGGGTGGTCGGGGGGGGGGGGGGGGGGGGGAGGGTGGGGTGGGGGGAGGAGGGGTGGCGGTGGGGGCGGGGGGGAGGGTGGGGGGGGGCGGGGTGGGGGGAGGAGGGGGGGGCGGTGGCAGAGGTCTTTTGGTAGTAATGTATCCTATCTTGATGATAAAAATTCACTTACATGTGAAAGCACCAGCCCTAACCCTTCCTGGCATGTTTAGTTGGTAAATACTGTAACTTCACACCCTTCACGTATTTTAATGCTGAATTTTTCGATACTGAGAAGCTTATGGAGATGCTAGGAAAATTGGACAGAAAATTCCCTATTTCCACATTGAGCTGTGCACATGTGGATGCCAGATGTTGCTTGCTGATTTACCCAATACTAATGGTGATCAGTGGTAGCCTCACCATTATTCCGACCACGAAATCCAGGTCATTGTATTGCAAAGATTGGATGACTTTAGCTTCTTCAGCTGTCCAGACTTGAAATCACAAGCATTTGTATATACCCAAATTTAATTTGATTTCTAGGAGAAGATAATTATTAAGAAAATAAGTACATTGTCAAGATGTTGCTCAGAAATAATGAGATTTGCTATAATTTTAGCGCATGCGGGATTTTTCTGCAAATTGCCTTACGCAGAAACAAATGAGAAAATTGTATTTTTGTGCACCTATAAAGCCTTTGAATTTATAGAATTATTTTCATGCTTTTATAGCATATCAATGTCCTTTCCACAGAAACCATTAAAATTGAATTCACTAAATTATATTGGAATTGGTGTTTTCAGCAGCTCTAGCTTCTGAAGCATTAGTGAAGCCCCAGGTATTCTCCTGTCTGTCATGTTTCACCTGCAATGGGTATAACTGCCAAAGTGTTACCTCTGGAGAGAGAAGATAAGACATTGCGTGTCACTAAGCATAAAATAATTGTCATAGGTGATAAAAATTGACCTGTTATGAATAAAGAGGTGTGCAGTGTTCCCCTGAATTAACAATCTGCCACAAAATTGGGACAACGTGCAAATTTGGAATATACTTCTGTCCATGGTAATGGAAAGCTAATAACCAGTTGCCTGTATTAACAATCCATTGCCACAGTGCCAACAAAATCTATATGATTGATATGAATAGCAGTGTCTTAATTTCAGCTTTGGCCTCTGCCATTTTGGGGTAAAATGGTTGAACTGTAAATGTATATAAAGGAACCCACTTTAACAACAACAGACTAGTGAACTGGCTCTGGTGTGAATTTGCCATAAATTTGCAAAGACGACTGGATGTGGGATGAGACTGAGCTCTGTGCTGAACCCTTAAAAGAAAAGAACTATTACCTTGTGTTATCACCACAGCCGGTGTTAATTGCTGCGCAATCCAAATCCCAGAGGGAAACTTGGCTTACGGACCAAAGCCTTTCTTTTTTGCATTTTGATAATGAGAAGAAGACATACTGATCTGAGCAGTAAGGGGTCCAGTAACACTTTTGGACATTTAAAAATTAAAGGAAAAAGTTTCATTAACAAGGAAGAAAAGAAAACTTAAGCGCACAAGATTACAGTTACACAATGATGATTAGTCTTCCAAAACATTCCCCCAAAGCTCTCTTCTTGGTCAAACCCATAAGTAAACACTTTCAAGGCAACATTCCCTTATAGATATTTAAATATGAAATCCAGTAATATTACACAAGACAAACTGCTGTAGCTTCAATAAAGGTGTATTATATGGCCTTTACCCTCTTCCACTTTGTGGTGGAATTCACTTCAGAATAAAACTGCTTGCTTCAGCCCAAGACCTCTCAACAACTTAATTCCAGCTGTCTCCAACCATCTCCAGCTCAACAGGCTATACACGCATTTCTAGCTAACTCTAGACCCACAACAATCCACAGTAACTCTAATATACCTTTGTTTTCCCTTTCATCTTAATTCCATAGTTCTCACAGCCCTTTGAAACCCAAATCCTTCCAAATGTAAAATCTTTCATGTTTCCATCTTGTCTTTGCTTTTAGGTCAATAAAATATCATATCCCCACTGCTTGTTTACCGATGGACTCCTGCAAGATGCAAACATTTTTTTTGACACCTCTGACTCGCCTATGAATTTCAAACAACCTCTCAACTTATCTAAAAATGCAAATTCTAGATCGAATTTACTTTTACTTCTATTTACTTGTTCCCAAACTTAACACCTCAAACCTTCTCATGAGTAGGATTTTTGGGTTGTCGGGTGCTGCAGCCGGCGGGTCCTGGAGCAGCCGGGAAATGGACTGCTGCCTGTGATTGGCCCCTTGATCGCGATTTCACACCAGCCGGACAATTAACAGCTAGCCAACATGAAAGGCGTGCCGAGAAGCTCAGCGCTGCCGAGTTGGGGATGGGAGGAGGGCGAGTGCAAATGTCTGCACACGCGCAGGGGAGGGTGCACTGAAAGCGCCCTGAAGGCAGAGGGCTGAACAAACTTAAAATCAAAAATAAAGATTCTGAAAATGTGTAAAACATAGGACTCACTGCCATAAACATAAACATTCTAAAAATTATGTCAAAAACTTTATATGTATTTTTAATTAATGTTGGAAACCTCATCCTGCACGTGCACCCACCCTTCACCTGCCCTCCACTCTTCCCTATCTCTGTCTAGTTTTAAAATTCATTTACCCAACTTAATGGATTGTCAGCTATGCAGGCTACAGCATGTGCAGCCACAGCAACATTGTAACAGAGGCTTGCTTACAATTGTCCACTGTGTTTGAAGGTAAACCTGCTCTGCTCTATATCTCCTTAAAAACAAACCAACCTACTGCTTAGCTATATTTAAAGGGGGGGGGGGGGGGGGGGGGGGGGAGGTGGGGAGGGTGGCAGCATAGTGTTATTGTCACTGAACTAATAATCCAGAGACCCAGGGGGTGTGAGTTCAAATCCCATTACAGCAGCTGGTGGAATTTAAATTCAACTAATAAATGTGGAATATAAAGCCAGTCTCAGTAATGGTGACTATGAAATTGTTCTAAAAAACCCATCTGGTTCACTGATGTCTTCTGGGGAAGGAAATCTGCCATCCTTACCTGGTTTGGCCTACATGTGACTCCAGGCCCACAGCAATGTGGTTGACTCTTAACTGCCCTCTGAAATGGCCTAGCAAGCCTCTCAGTTCAAGGCCAATTAGAGATGGGCAGCAAATGCTGGCCTAGTCAGTGACACCCACATCTCATGAAAGAATAATGAAAAATTTCTTGAGCATTATATTTGCTCCCAGGCAGCCAGGTTAGAACAAGGATTCAACTGTAAGGTCGGACAGGCAGTGAAAAATAGGTTCAAATTAATTGATTAATGGCCTTAATAGGCCTCTTAATTGTTGGCGGGTGTGCTGCCGACTCTTGTGCGCACCCGCTGGCCAACATATCACACGAGTGCACTATTCTACACCTGATCAGGATGAGCACAACCCCACCCATGGGATTTAAAATCATGCCCCATGTTTCCAAACCCCGAGACAAGCCGACCCTTATCGAGCTCTTGTCCAGCTTAATTAAGTCACCTCCAGACACAGACACCCAGCCTTCTTTCCAGAATAGCACAATATTCCCCAAAATATAAAAAAAAAATCCATTCTCACACTTGGCGAAAGTAATGGTAGTTGCTAGGCATGTAGAGGAATGCTGCACTGACAGAGATGTTAGCAAGAATGATACACCTAAATTAAACTATTAGAGATATCAAAAAAGTAGGTTTATACATATTGATTTCTGTATCCCACAAATGAAGACAAGAAGGAATTCCCATGGTGGAATCCAAAATCAAAACTGGCACACGACAAAAGAGGAAAGTGTGCAACAGCTCATAGAGTGAATAAACTAAATGGGTTTGTTTGAGATGGAAGGTTTTAAATGATTTTGCCAAAGTGGGGAAGAGGGTTCAATAGTAATCATGTATTCTACACAAAACACTACAGATCAAAACATCAACTGTCATCAGCCCCACTTAAAACAAGCACTGAGACATGCACAGAGATGTCCATAGTGAGGTACCTCAGAGTGAGGTACCCAGCATGGTGAAGGAATGCTTATATTTGAGGAGTCAAAGAATCCTTGTTCTAACCTGGCTGCCTGGGAGCAAATATAATGCTCAAGAAATTTTTCATTATTCTTTCATGAGATGTGGGTGTCACCATTACTGAGACTAGCTTTATATTCCACATTTATTAGTTGAATTTAAATTCCACCAGCTGCTGTAGTGGGATTTGAACTCACACCCCCTGGGTCTCTGGATTATTAGTTCAGTGACGTTAACACTATGCTGCCACCCCCCTTAAATATAACTGAGCAGTAGGTTGGTTCATTTTTAAGGTGATATAGAGCAGAGCAGGTTTACCTTCAAACACAGTGGACAATGTAAGCAAGCCTCTGTTACAATGTTGCTGTGGCTGCACATGCTGTAGCCTGCATAGCTGACAATCCATTAAGTTGGGTAAATGAATTTTAAAACTAGACAGAGATAGGGAAGAGTGGAGAGCAGGTTTGAAAAAGAAATGTGTTGTACATGGTGGAAAACCATGCACTGCTAGCTTTAGAAAGGCTAATTTAAGCCAATATCTGGGATTCCAAATTGCAGACTGGTGTCGAGAAACAGCTCGTACCTCCCTCAAAGTTTTTCCTTTAATGGTTCCTTTAATAGAGAATCTTGCGGTGTTTGAAGAGATAACATATGGTTCACATGATTTAATTATAAATGAGTTCAGCAAATGTTTTGTGTTACCATCGGGTCTCGGTCTGATCTTATTTAGTCTCAAGTTATCATGATCATTAATTTATAATATAATCTGGTGTGTAGAAATCAAAGGCAAATGGGCAAAGTGGGTAAAATAGGCAATGACAAATAAAAATCCCATAAATAACCATGTTGTGATGTGTTCAAGGGCAACCATTGAATAAATCACTGTCTCAGATAATTGTCCTGAAACAAGGGTCAGTAAATACCCCTGCTTTAAAAGAAATTCCAAAATTGTTTTTCCGCGAAATAGAAGAACTGTCAATGATTTATTGATTGATTGTCTTCCCACACCCTGCCCCCATTCTCCCTCAACAACTCTTGTTTTCCTTTATGTAGGTTCCTGCCTGCTTGCATCCCAGTTACTGTGACACAAAAGCCAGTTTGCTGCTGTGGAACCTTCTGCAACTAAGAGGCTGATGCAGTTGGAGGAGCTGCTGCATTCAGCTACTTGGCCAAGAACTGACTCCCAACAGTGAGAAACAGGCCGGCAAACATATGACCAACTGGTTAGATGGCAAGCTCTTGACTGTCAGGTTGCCAAATGTCTGAGGATTATTGGCATTTTAGAATTAGAGAAGGAAAGGCGCAGCCCAAAATTCTGACTACATAGTATTAATGATTTAATTCTGGGAGCTGGTGTGTTGCAGTATGCAGGCTTGTGGCAGGATTGCTTTGTTAATACTAGTGAAGTTGTAATCATCCAGCCATTTCTGTCATTCGCTAAACTTGTTATATCACCGCCTTGACGTCTGCAGTCAAGTGAGCCCTGGTGGAGCGGCCAAGCATTTCAGAAGAAATTGCTCTCATTCTTCTTCCTCTTACTTCAGCAGCGGTGGATCAGTAATGGCCCAACTTGACCCACCCCACCCCTACCCCCACCAACACTTTCTCCACATGTGTCTTCATTAGTATCTGGTAATTTGAAGGAGAAGCAGGTGTACAAAAACAAGAATAAGAGGAGCAAAAAGTAAGAATCAACGGTTGTCAATGCTTTCTAAGAAGTGGTTTTGATTGGCAGGAAACCTTTCCATAAGGGGGAAATAACTGCTGTTTTTGCATCAATGGATTATTGACACAAACAAATTTTATGCACACATAAACTGAAGGCCCGGTTGTTGCATAAGTGAAGATAATTGATGGCTTTTCGTGCAAACTAGAAGATTTGTTAACCACTGGATTATAATGGCCATAACATTAATCACCGCTGTTTAAATATTTATTGATGTTCATTTCAATGTCAATTAAGGTACAACTTCCATATTAACCTTGTTCCACTGTCGGTTCCTATTATGCTGGTAAATCACAGTTTTATTAATGGAATGTTGTACCGTGAATATTATCGATCATAATTCTTCAGTTTTCTCATCTTCACAAAATTGCATATATTAGTCCAGGGAAACTAAAATAATTCATTTTGGATAATCTACAAACAATTTCATTAATCAAGTTTATAACCTGCAATAAGGGGGAAGTGATGGCTTGGATGTTGCATGATATAATGAAATAAAATTGACATGTCCTTTTGCAATACATCAATGTGGGTAATCTTATGTTATTGCATTTTGAATTCTACATCTGATTCTCATAATTTGTTTAATATATAGCAGTCACAATACATGCAGAAACAGCAAGTCTATTTGCCTTCTGAATATTTTGCACTGGTGTAAATCTTCTGTACTCTTCTAAACCATAATTAGTATATCCAATTTTACTGGGGAGGAGAAACAAATTTTAGAAATGTACTATATATATTATGGTCTAGTGGTAAGGTGAGTATTTAATTTGGATCCTGTACCAATTGATTTTATGTGTCTGTGGTCAAATTTTATGGAATTTGCAACCCAGTACACTGGTGCCCAGGTCTACTTAGCACAAGTACAAGAAACATTATATTTAAGGCCACTGTTTCATAACGATTGTCTATATCTGTTGTCACTTAGGATTTTGGGATTTTAACAGTGCCTTTAGGAATTACATTCAATGATTCTGCCCATTTCTTTATTAAAATGGCCCTGAATTATAGTTGACGGTGATTTTAACAAGATGGCAGTTAATGCACTGTTTTCTTTTTAGCTCTGGAATGTGGATTGAATCTGACTTGAAAATCCTCCCTTCTTGCTGGTTGTAAGAGTTCCAAAGAAATGAGTTCGGTCAGTTTCAATCTATTTCCTGGTTGGGATGGGTCCATCACGCAGCTCCCCATAACTCAGCACAAGTTGACACTAAATTGCTTATCTCAGTAAGAATGGCTGGTATTGGAAATGAAAATGTCAAACTAAGATAAGATGTACTGTGAAAGTAGAGAGGTGCCTCCACCATATCTAGGCCTTTGAAGGTTTGAAGCTGATACAGGTTATGAAAATTATTCTATTTTATCCTGAAATCCATCCATTTAAAAAGCAGAGATGAAAGTGTTTCTTTGGTATCCAGTTTCAATGCCAGAATAACATTTTTTTTAACATGAAAAGAGACTGCTGACTGTAGTAATCTCTGAAAAATTATCAGCAACTCTTAAGATTGTGTGCAAAGTGAATCAAGAGCAGTATCAAAAAGCAAAGTGCTCTGACTAGGAGTCATTCACTCATGCCTATGAAAGTAGGATTTTATTGGTAGCAATCACTTCTACAATAAGAGTTTAAGCTACAATATCCTGAACAACCTGATTTACTGACATGTTATGCTAATAGGACAAGGCTATTGCAGCTTGAAATGTCTAAACTGTGGAATTAAACCACGCATAGGAAAGTGAAACAATCAGCCAACAATGATTAATAATATTTATTGTCTACTTTGGAAGGATTTTTTTTTACCTTGCTGGTGTTAAAATTATTGACATTTCATATTTTTGAACATTTGTCTGTCTGCCTAATGGGGCACACCACATTCAAATCACTTCTCCTTAGACTGTTGACTGCTAGTGCTACATCAGTTAACAGATTCAGAAATCTGCTTCAGAAAAAAGAACTTTAACATATATAAATGCTTTTAAATTCTGCACTGAGGAATACTGAGCTAATAAAAAGCTTCATGTTACCAAATGTACAGGGAACTGAAGCTATTTAAATTGAATAGGAAAATATCAATGGAATTTATACATTCAAACCAAATTGTTATTTTCATTGCTAGAGTTAGAACCATAGAATCAAAGAAGGAGGCCAGCCTGAGGACACCCAGGTGCCCTTTCTAATCCCACCTTCCTGCGCCCAGCCCATAGCCCTGCAGCTTACAGCACTTAAGGTGCAGATCCAGTTATTCTCCCTCTCTCCTTTCTAACAGTGTATTTTCATCTTTTATGGTGCTCTGGGTCACTTACCGATTCCTGGCTGAGAAGCCAGTTGATTGATCCATTCTTAGGTCTCTGATAGCTGGGGCCAGACACCAGAGAATGTGCAGAAACAACCTGGGATGGTTCACTTGCCATGTTTTCTTCATTCTCTGTAAAGAATTAGCTAGCCTGTCCTTGTGGCTTTCCCCAGTGGCACAAATTGGCAACTCACTATGGAATCATGGAATAATCTTACGTTGTACCAATCCTGTGAGTACGCTGGAACACCAACGTGGCGTAATCACACACTGCTTTTATTCAGCAACTTAATTTTGAAACGTGTCCCTTGATGTACAGAAATTGTTTGTATCTGCAAGGTTATCTGGCTGACGGTGCCTGTAGTAGAGAAACTTTCCGATCAATGGCTTGTATGTGGTTGTGTCATAATAAAAAGTGACTTCATTTTGCTCAATGATATGAATCGTTTATCTACAAGATATTCTTAGAAGTCAAGTTTGCTGAAACCTCACATGTTACTGCTCTCTTCTATTGATTTCCTTTCATTTAGGAAGTAATATCCCTGTTTTAAACACTTCAATCTTTCTTACACTTTTTATTCAGATGGATGCCATGGTATTTGCTTTGCTTTCCACTTTGGATAGTCTCATTTCTTTGTGCTATTAGAAAGAGGCAGATCCCTCTGTTACACAGAGAATCCTTTTGTAGTTTGTTGTTTCGGACATGTCCTCCATGTGTGGAACAGTTGTGTTAGCTCCGGTTGTGATAACATTCAAATTACCTCAATTGGCAAGAACAAAACAAACGCAATGACATTGACACTCATAAATAATGCCATTGAGCCAAATAGTTAGCTGCCATCTGCTGCTTCTTACTTGCAGTTCCTGCTTGCAAGACCTTTAAGCAAACATACAAAAAAATCCCACATCTTTTCCACACTGCCTAATTTTATTTGATTTCTCTGTTGTTTACCTGGTTTATGACAGCCAAATAAGATTGACTATTTCTAAATCTCTTTTGTATCCATTGTCAAGAAGGAAAGACTAAAGTTACATTCCACCACCGCATGCCCCCCTCCCCGCCCCCCACCGAATATAGTAACAATTTTAATTTTTGTCAATGTTACTGCTACATTTCCCTGGGCTTAGGAAATTGTGTTTTCGTTTATTGTATTTTCTTACTTGGCCAACTATTATTTTCATTTCAGAATCTGTTAGTCAGAACTGTGGATTACTATTGCTTCCATTGTTTGTTCACAGCTTGTGCCACTGGGCTGTAAACTGAAAAACCTGGAGCATTGGTTAAGGAATCCTAGACTGGTATTTGAAAAAGCCAAATTGTGTGTTAATTAAATTTTTAGGACATTTATAAAAGAGAAAACATTTAAGCTGCACTGAAGGGATCAACACTGTCACATTAAATGATAAGAGTACCTCGGGAGATTGGTAGGGGGTGATGTGGTTATTAGTTCAGTTGGTTAGGTGGCTAGCATATAGTTCAGCATAACGTCAACAGTGCAGGTTTGATTTCCATTCCAGCTGAGGTAGACTTTGGATCTGTCTCCTTGCCCTGCCCCTGAGAATTTGCAATGGCAAACCAACACTGACAAAAACAGCCAAGAAAGTGGCTCAGGATGAAGCATCAGTAGACAACGAGCCAAGGACCTGCCTTCGGGTAGAGCACATGTAAATAGATGAGTCTTATATTGATGACCTCTAGTTATACTGTCCCCGACAAGAGAAGACCTCTTCCAATGACCTCTATTATCTTCCAATGACCTCTGGTCACCTCTGCCTTTTTTTTTCAAGAGAGAAGAGACACAGGGCAGAATTTTGCCCTTGGTGGGCGTGCAGGCCCCATTGGCTCGGTGGCGGGCGGACAGCCGACCCCCGCCACCGAAACAGGGCCCGCCGCCATTTTGAGTGGGCGGGCCAATTAAGGCCCACGCAGCGGCCTGCCAGACAGGAAGTGCTATGCGCTCCCTGTGAGGGGGGAAGGGAATCCCCAGCTGTCAAAGTGCGCACTGCTCCCTGAGACTAAGTGCTGTCTCAGGGAGATTAGTGACAGTGTTCAAAACTTAAAAAATAAAAAAATAAAAATATTATTAACATGTCCCCTTCATGAGGTTTTGTGGAATAGAGTTTTAGTCAGCTAAAGTGTCTAATGGGTTAAATGGTCTAAAAGTGATTATATTGCAGTAAGGAATGATGTAAACTAATCGAGCAGTGCAAACTAATCAAGCAGTGTAAACTAATCATGAGGAGCATCTTTGAAAAGTTTGTGGTTGCAACTACATCCTGTTACGTGCTAGACGAAACAATGGTGCCCTGATTAAATCTGCTGATATGGTAATTTATGTAATCTTTACCTACATAGTTGTAGTTAAACTGTCTCCTGTCTTCATGTGACAATGTCACACGAGATGGGACATGTCAAATCATGACACAACTACGAGAACACTGACTTGTTAGAAGCAAAACTATATTTATTCAAGCATGCTTGGGAGTCAGCTGCTCAGGGCACCGCACGTGGTTCCTAGTCAGTCTAACACCCTGAACAGAGAATCCAGTGTTGTTTATACAGCTCATAACGAGAAATTCATACCATATAAGGTATGTACATCAAGAAATCACAGTTATGTCATGGTTAGCACGTTCAAAGGGCAAATGCAGTAATACAATTCCAGGCAGATGGTACATTTCTCAAAAGACAGGAGACAGTTTAACTACAACTACATAGGTAAAGATTACATAAATTACCATATCAGCAGATTTAATCAGGGCACCATTGTTTCGTCTAGCATGTAACAGGATGCAGTTGTAACCACAAACTTTTCAAAGATGCTCCTCGTGATTAGTTTACACTGCTTGATTAGTTTACACTGCTTGATTAGTTTACATCATTCCTTACTGCAATATAATCACTTTTAGACCATTTAACCCATTAGACACTTTAGCTGACTAAAACTCTATTCCACAAAACCTCATCCCGCCAGTGGATGAAGTTTTATGTATTATCAGAAGCCCGCTGGGGCTCCAGGCCTGCCCGACAGCCTTAAGGTTGAACAGGCAAGGCCTTTTAATTACCCTGCCAATGGCCTCAATTTGCCATTGACAGGTTGGCGGGCGGACAGTTGATTTCACTGCCTTCCTGAAAATTTAAAGGGACCGTGATGACTGGGGTTCCTCCCGACATCATCCTGCATCATTTTTCCGTGGGTTTTCCGTGGGTAGCGGGCCCCGCCCCCAAATCACTGACAGGAAAATTCTGGCCAGTCTGTCAATCCTTTCCTGATATGTGTAGCCACACACTTCTTCTGGTATCATCCTTGTAAATCTTCTCTGCACCCTCGCCAGTGCCTCTATATCCTTTTTATAATTTGACAACCAGGACTGCACACAGAACTCTAAATGGGGGTCTAACAAAGTTTGGATCCAGGTTTAGCATAACTGCCCTAATTTCAATTCTATATCATTAGAAATAAAAACCCAGTGCTTGATTTGCTTTTTTTTATGATCTTGCTAACCTCTGGCACAACTTTAGTGATCAATGTATTTGTAGTCTAGGTTCCTTTATTCCTCTACCTCACCTCCATATTTTTCCTACCAAAATGTACTACATCACATTTATATGTGATGAACTTCATTTATCAATTATTGAGGCGTGAGTTAACTTCTATCATGTAATAGCAGAATATTGGAGGAAACAAATAAATATTATTCCTAGAGAAACTTTATTTAATGTTGCTGTAAGGTTTAGGCACTTATCCTGGGTCATAAATCATGCTATAGGGGGAGTTTGCTATTTGCAATTAAATCACAAACATGCCTATTAAAAACATGCATGATTTGACTATAAGTCAAAGACAAAATAAATACTTGCTCTTGTGGTTTAAAGTGCTAATATTAACTAATTTTATCTGCTGCAATATAAAGTAAATATACTTTTCAGATAAATGTCTTCATTGCAATTTTAAGATCAAACCAAGTGTAAAAGAAATAGTTTTTATACCTTAAAATGCCTGCAGTTTTATTTTAAAGCAAACCAGAAGTGATTCCTCTTCATCTGTTTGAAGATGTAATTGGCAACACCATTACTGAGATCCTCGCTAGCACTCTGCATTGACCAGAAAGTAATAGTAAGATGTTTAATGAAAATTCATATAGTTGCGTTTATAAAGAAGAATTAGGTTTTTGCCTCTGTCTGATCTCATTTCACTTCCTAAATTGTGGTTTGTAAAGTTTAATTGTTCTAAAATCTCTCAACACCTGATTGTGCAGATATGTGGCAGTTCCAGGGATCTGACTTTACAATATGACATCACACTCAGTTATAAATACCATTTATATGAAACACTTACTAATGGGAACAATTATAGGAACAGGGACAAAGTGCTCCAATAGTTTATTTTGTTATACTAATACTTGGTCTGGGCGCAAATGGCATGTTGCAATCAACAAAACAATTTTGCAGATTCCAGTAATGCCCTGGATTTTGCAATCAATGGCTAAACGAGGGCACCCGTGAAGGAAACTTCCCACAAAGACCTAGCAATCCCTGTGGTGTGCCTTTCCACTTTCCCGAGGGCAGTTTGAATCTGGCACAAGTCAAGAGGGTCTCATGGCATGCAGCAATGGTGATAGGAGGTAAACAACCAATGATATTGAAGTATTCAAGCGCAGTATACCAAGAAGCTAAAAACACTTAAATTCCTTCGCTCATAATCTAAATTTTCAGATTGTGAAATATGAAATATCTGTGTTCAGATAGAAGCTAAAATAAAAGAAAAGACTTTTGGGCCAGAATATTATGCTGGGCACCCGGCCGCGTGTCTGATACACCCGAGCGTGAAATGATGGGCAATGACGTCGAACATGCATCCCGACATCATCGCACAGTCTTGAGATGTTTTGGTTGGCGGGCGTGTGCCTGCCGATAATTAAGAGGCCTATTAAGGCCATTAACAAACTCGTTAGCTTGAAATTTACGTTATCTATCCAACTTAATGGTTGGTGGGCAGGCAAAAAAGCCAAATGGCCTTTACATTTTTTAGGAAGCTTCATCACCAGCGGGATAAGGTTTTCTACAACAAACACTCACTAAATAAAAACTTTATTTTGGAATTAAAAACATGCCCCATCCCATGTCACACGGTCACATGAGGGGACATGATTTATTACAATTATATTGTCTTTATTAATTTTTTAAAAAAGCACTTCAATCTATCTGAGGCAGCTCCGTGCATCAGGGAGACTGAAGCTCTGTTTAGCGCGCAGGCCCAAACTACACGCTAGGCCCGGCTCTCCCTCCTCCCCCACATGCGCAGGCTGTGCTCAGTGCTGCCACTCACGATCCTCACTGGGCGGACCTTAATTGGCCCGCCTGTGTGAAATTGCGGTGCGGAGCAGATCACGGGAGGCGGTCGGCTTCCAGACTGCCCCTGCCTGGTCCCGCTGAGCCCGCCCAACGAGGAAAAAATTCTGGTCTTAAATTTTTTTTTTTAATGGCCAGTTCAGGTGGCCAGATAAACCATTTAAGAGGCTTTTAAGGCTCCTTTTTAATGCCAACTGGAGTTTTCCAATTGGCAGATAGGCAGTGCACAGAAGCCAAAACATGGCCTGTTAACAGCGGTGGGCTCTCGGCAGGAGGAGGGGAGCATCCTTCATCCAACTATGGACCACAACCTGTCATGGCCGTCAGGCCACAGCTACAGTCACTGGACATCCGTGGAAGGGTTACTCCTCCATGATTACAGCCGTGTCCTTTTATATTTTAACTTTATGTGTCTGCTCTTCAGAGGGTGCCTCCATGAAGTGCTTTCTCTCTCCAAATGCTCGAATCAGCAGCTCAAAACTCGGATGGTGGGGCTGCCCAATTGTCATTGCTGGAAGGCCTCCCATTGACCTTTCACCATCTTTGATTGGGTGGTGAGCTGCTGCTTGGGTAGCAATGGGCTTTTTCTTTAAAAATTGCATTGGGGATCTACTTCCAATGCAGTATGGTGTTGAGACCCAGATGTTTTCCCAGTGCTGACCCCAGAATGAAAAATTCGGCCGAACCTATCTCTTCCCCCAACTGCTGCCGAGATCCTCTTCCATACCTTTGACACCTCCAGAGCCACCTATCTCAATGGTCTCCTAGCTGGATCTCCTATCCTTCACTCTCCAAAACTTCTGTTGCCCAAACCCTATCCTGCATCAAGTCCTGCTTCCCTGTCATTTGGGCCCCTGCTCTTACCATCCTATGTTGGCTTTGTCTCCCAATGCCTCAAATTTAAAATGGTAACCTCATCTACGAGAATAAATTTAATGGTTTCAGTGTGCCAGCCACATGGCAAATACAACGTGCACACAAATGGCTCATTACACCTATAGATATATTGGGTTGTTTAAATCAAGTTTATTGTGAAAGAATACTCTTGTAAGTAGTCCTTTTTGGTTTCCACATTCATGTCAAATTTTACAACGGACTATATTTAATTTTGCAATGTGCCTTTCTGTAGCAGTTGTAGATTGATCAAAGCATGATGATCTTGGCACCTTTATATTTAAAAGTAGCAAATTTGAGACCACGAGGAATGGGGAGGAAAAATCCTTCCAAAGGTTGGCTGTCTACTCAGATCAGTATCTACTGTCTCAGAGTAGAGAAAGGTTGAATTCAACAAAATTTCCATGCCAACTAAATGCAGTCTTTCAGTCTTTCAGCATATCAGCTGGGGTTATTTAAAGGATTGTTAACCACTGGCTTTTGGTGTAAATTGTTAGCCTGCAATAAAAACTTTCATTTATGTTCCATATTCTGCATTGTTCCCATAGAGACCATACTGGCATCAAACTTAGACCTGAAATTGCACACAGTTTTGCTGGTGTCAAGTTACATTCAAGTGTCCTTCCAAACTTATTAAAATGCACCTAATCACAGATGGTGGTATAGTGGTAATGTTGCTGGACTAAATATCCAAAGGCTAATGCTCTGGTGATTTAATTCTGTTAATAACTCTGGATTTATAAAGCTAGCCTCGGTAATGGTGACCGTGCCGACTATCATTGATTGTCATAAAAACCCGTCTTGTTCACTAAAATCCTTTAGGGAAGGAAATCTACCATCCTTGCCTGGTCTGATCTACATATCACTCCAGGTTCACAGCAATTAATCTGTGAATGTGGTTGACTCTTTACTTCCCTCCTGTAAACCATTCAGTTCAAGGGGCACTTAGGGATGGGCAACAAATGCTGGCTTTTCCAGTAACACCCATATCCCATCAAAGAGTAAAGAAAAAAATGGGCTTAAATTGGTGTAAACTATTGGGGCTTGAGGAAATTGCCTTTCTTCTTTAAATATAAAAATAAAAAGCTTAACCATCATTCATGCATACCAGACACAGTATGTTTAGGAAGTGGCAATTGTGGGAGATTTTCAATTTGTCATGTGACTCTTGCTGATGCCGTGTAAAGAAACAAACAGCATAGAGCAGGAGGAAGGTGAGGATCAATAAAAATAAAACACTCAAAGACTTGCTATTAAGCGCATGAAAAAATATTTTCTTTCTGGGAATCCTTGAAAACCTGATGGCAAATCATGCAAATCCTCACTGAACATGTGCAAGTTGAGAATTCTCACATTTAAGAGCTGGGGCGTGGGTGGACGTTTGTTCAGACGGGTGTAAAAGGTCAAGGAGGCATGGGGCAGAATGTTGAGTTTGCCGGATGGGTGGGCGCGGTCAGTGGGCCCAGGAGCAGCCAGTAAACAGGCCAGTGCCCGTGATCCGCACCTAACTGTGATTTCACGCCAATGGGCCAATTAAGACTTGCCAAGCGTGAAATGCGGCTGCTCACTTGTCGGGATGGGTCGAGTGGGGGATGGGGCCTGTCGGCCGCCGGGTCCAATGACGACACCGCGGCCAGTTTAAAAATGGTCCAAGCAGCCGCTGGGAGGCTGCCAGTGAAGAAGACATCATCTCTGAAGAAGGGTCATACTGACAGGAAACATTAACTCTGTATCTCTCTTCACAGATGCTATCAGGCCTGCTGAGGTTTTCCAGCATTTTCTGTTTTTGTTTCAGATTTCCAGCATCCGCAGCATTTTGCTTTTATTTATTATAAAGAAGATATCATCGGTGTTGTCAACAGGAAATTATGGCGTCCAGTGTGGCTGCAGATGCCAGGCGGGAGGGCAGGTCGGGTGGGCACTCGGCCCACTGGTTTTCTGATGAGTGCCTTGTGGTCCTCCAGGAGGTGGGGGCTGCCAGGAGGGACACCCTTGGCACCAGGGATGGAAGGAGGTGGCCACTGCATCTAACAAGAAGAACTTGGGAAGAAGTGGCAGACTGGTCAGCAATCATGATGTTGTGGTGCGCACCTGGGTCCAATGCCGCTAGGGGTTTAATGACCTGCTGTGATCAGGAAGGGTGAGTACCATGTTAGCATGGATTAATGTGGTGAATTGTTACAATCTGGCTGTTTCCACCCCCCACCCCCCCCAAGCCAACCCATGGAGCTCAGGGGTGTTAGAGTCTGAATGCCGATTGTCAATGATGCCAGAGTTGGCCAATGGCTGCTTGGACTGAGCGCCTTGTGGCTCGAGGGCCACGACTTGGATGTGCCCTGCAAGGTGTTTCTCAGGCGGAGTTGGCCAGGCTGCAATGGTGCTGCAGGTGGAGAGTGCACTAATCGATGCTCCTCTGTTCTTTCAGGAGGAGACGGCCCATAACAGCATTGAAAGGTCACGGACCGGTGGAGGCCCCCAAAACCTCCTAATTCTCATGAGGTACGAGCAGGCTGCCTTGGAGATGGAGAGCCCATCTTGGTCGCACCCGGTCAGCCGGTCGTGGAGAGGGTGGGGTGTCAGGTGAAGGTAAGAGTGCAGTGCACAAAGGTGAGAGTTTTGGATGGTGCAAACATCCTTGTGTAGTCTCACTATTGATCGGAGTCTTACAAATGAAGTCCCCATTGATCATTGAAAGCCGATGGCACCATGATGCAGATCTCCATGTTCTTTCCAGGGTGCCTGGCATGCACAGTGACAGTGTGACAGCTTAAGCTAATGACATGTTGTTGTTCTCCCTTAGATTTGGCAGCACGCACCCAATCGCAGGATCCTGAAGACCCACCCCTAACGCCTGAGGACCACCAGGCTCCAGATGCACCTGCGTCACACCTGCTCTCTGAACCAGGCACCGGTGCAGATATTAGCACCTTAGTGGGCATTAGATTGGTGACGAGAATGTGGGTGCACAGCGGTGAGGGCACTTCACACCCGCTTGTGATGCAGTTGGAGGCAGACAGTGCCCAGGGTGCCGGCAGTCGGAGGACTGCTGAAAACCAGGGCAATGTTGAGTTGAAGGCAGATGATGAGCCTCTGGAGTCGTCCATTAGGCGGCAGATGCTGGATGTCCAGCGAGATGTGCAGGAGGATCTGGCAGAGATGTATGAGAGTACGTGTGCCATGGTCTCCATTATGGAGGAGCCCATGTGGAGCATCAGCTCTATGTTGACCCTCATGGCTGAGTGCACTGCCTCCTCCATTGAGAGAGTGGTGACTCTCATGGAGAGGCAGCTCCAGGAACAGGATCAGGGGTTGCTGGGCTTGCGCTTGGGCGTGCAAGCCCTCACACAGTTAATGACCTCAGGTCGTCCATGTCAGTGTGGGAGATGGATGAGGCACCCAGTATCCCAGCTTCCTGTCATCTCTATGGGCTCCTCTCAGGGTGCTCTGGATGATGGCAGCAGCTCCTCTGCCCCTCTGCCAGTGATTGTGGCATCTGATGAGACTGTGGCGGCTGGGGAGATGCCAGGTGTGGAACTTGCCACTCCTACCCAGGCGGGGCTAGCACAGGCTCCATTGACCAGAGGATGATTGCCAAGGTCATCAAGGCCAACAGGACTGCAGAATCAGCAGGCTGTCTCCAATGCCTCTGCCAGGGAGGGGGAGCATCAAATCGTAGCACTTGCAAATGTAAATTTAAAGCACCAGGAGCACAAGGGGGCTGGTCACAGGTGATCTTCTGTTGTGCAATGTTTTGCTTGTGCTGAAGACCACAGATGATTCTGTTAATTTGTTTGGACTGTCAAAATGGGACAAATTTTCTTTTGTCATAATGTCCTGAATATGATTCATTTTTAAATTTAATGTGGTGCAGGGTACGCCAGTATGTAATGCTGGACATGGGTAACTCAGAACTTTATTGCACAGACAGTCAGTGGACTTTGTGGTCAAAGTAAAGGGTCACTTCTGACATCCAGGATGGAGGTGACAGCCCTGGTATGAGGTTATAGTGCTTATTTGGCAGCCTAGCTGAAGGAGTGTTAGATCAAGGCACCCCTGGTGTCCCTGCCTTCCTGGAGGTCTGAAACCATGCCCTCAGTGAAGCCCAACGCAAACTGGAGGAACAACACCTCATCTTCCGACTAGGCACCTTACAGCCTTCCGGTCTGAATATTGAATTCAACAACTTTAGGTCGTGAGCTCCCTCCCCCATCCCCACCCCCTTTCTGTTTCCCCCTTTCTTTTTTTTTCAATAAATCATAAAGATTTTCCTTCTCCCACCTATTTCCATTATATAAAAAAAACACCCCCACTAGAGCTATACCTTGAGTGCCCTACCATCCATTCTTAATTAGCACATTCATTTAGATAATATCATCAACTTTAATTTTAACACCTATGTGTTCTATTGTACCATTGTCGTTGACATCTTTTGATGATCTGCTTCTATCACTGCTTGTTTGTCCCTACAACCACACCCCCCACCTCTCTCTCTCTCTATCTCTCCGCCCCCCACACACACACCTTAAACCAGCTTATATTTCAACTCCTTCTTGGACTCGAACTCAAGTTCTGTCGAAGGGTCATGAGGACTCGAAACGTCAACTCTTTTCTTCTCCGCCGATGCTGCCGGACCTGCTGAGTTTTTCCAGGTAGTTCTGTTTTTGTTCTGAGCCAAACAGAGCCTGGCAGAGTCAATCAGAGCCAATCAGAGCCAAGCAGAGCCAAGGAGAGCCTGGCAGAGCCACCCAGAATTACAGAGTGCAGAAGAGGCCCTTTGGCCCATCGATTCTGCACCAACACGTGAGAAACACCTGACCTACCTACCTACCCAATTCCATTTACCAGCACTTGGCCCATAGCCTTGAATGTTATGATGTGCCAAGTGCTCATCCAGGTACCTTTTAAAGAATGTGAGGCAACCTGCCTCCACCAACCTCCCAGGCAGCGCATTCCAGATCATCACCACCCTCTGGGTAAAAAGGTTTTTCCTCACATTCCTCCTAAATCTCCTGCCCCTCACCTTTAATTTGTGTCCCCTCGTGACTGACCCTTCAACCAAGGGGAACAGCTGCTCCCTATCCATCCTGTCTATGCCCCTCATAATCTTGTACACCTCGATCAGGTCACCCCTCAGTCTTCTCTGCTCCAACGAAAATAACCCAAGTCTGTCCAACATCTCTTCATAACTTAAATGTTTCATCCCAGGCAACATCCTGGTGAATCTCCTCTGCACCCCCTCCAGTGCAAACACATCCTTCCTTTATTGTGGCGACCAGAACTACACACAGTACTCCAGCTGTGGCCTCACCAAGGTTCTATACAACTTCAACATGATCTCCCTACTTTTGTAATCTATGCCTTCATTGATAAAGACAAGTGTCCCATATGTCTTTTTCACCACCCCACTAACATGCCCCTCCCCCTTCAGAGGTCTATGGACACACACACCAAGGTCCCTTTGTTCCTCAGAACTTCCTAGTATCATTGAATACTTCCTTATCAAATTACTCCTTCCAAAGCGTATCACCTCACACTTTTCTTCTGCCACTTATCTGCCCATTTGACCATCCTGTCTATATCTTCCTTTAGCCCAAGACACTCAACCTCACTGTTAACCACCCGGCCAAGCTTTGTGTCATCTGCAAACTTACTGATACTACCCATCACATAGTCATCTATGTTGTTTATATAAATGATGAATAACAGGGGACCCAGCACCGATCCCTGTGGTACGCCACTGGACATTGGCCAGTCACTAAAGCATCCATCTGTCAGCACCCTGTGCCTCCTATAAATAAGCCAACTTTGAATTCACCTTATCAAATTACCATGTGCATTTTCCTTCTTTATAAGTCTCCCATGTGGGACCTTGTCAAAGACTTTGCTGAAATCCATATAAACGACATCAACTGCACCACCCTCCTCTACACATCTGGTCACATCCTTAAAAAATTCAATCAAATTTGTGAGGCATGACTTCCCTCTGACAAAGCCATGCTGACTATCCCTGATCAAACCTTGCCTCTCCAAGTGGAGATAGATACACTGCTTCAGAATTTTCTCCAATAGTTTCCCTACCACTGACGTGAGACTCACTGGCCTGTAGTTACCTGGCTTACATCTACAACCCTTTTTAAATAGCGGAACCACATTAGCTGCTCTCCAGTCCACTGGCACCTCCGCCATGGACAGAGAGGAATTAAAAAATTGGGTCAGAGCAATCTCCTCCCTTGACTCCCTCAGCAGTCTGAGACACAAATCATCTGGATCTGGAGATTTGTCCATTCTTAAGCCTGCCAACACCTCCAATACCTTGTCACTCCCTATATCAATTTGCTTAAGAACCTCGCAGTCTCTCTCCCTGAGTTCCATACCTTCAGCCTCATTCTCTTGGGTGAAGACGGATGTGAAGTATTCATTCAACACTTTAGCGATGTCCTCTGGCTCCACCCATAGATTGCCCCCTTGGTCCCTAATGAGCCCTACTCTTCCCCTGGTTATTCTCTTCCCATTGATATACTTATAGAATATCTTGGGATTTTCCCTACTTTTACCAGCCAGAGCTTTCTCATATCCCCTCTTTGCTCTCCTGATTGCTTTCTTAAGCTCCACCCTGCACTGTCTGTACTCCACTAATGCCTCCACTGATTTGTTTCCCTCGTACCTGCTAAAAATCTCTCTTTTCCTTCTCATTGTATCCTGAATATCTCTGGTCATTCATGGTTCTCTGGGCTTGTTACTCCTTCCTATCACCCTAGAGGGAACATGGTCAACTTGTACCCTCCCCGTTTCCTTTTTGAATGCCTCCCACTGTTCCTCTGTAGATTTCCCCACAAGTAGCTGTTCTCAGTCTACTTTGGCCAGATCCTGCCTTATTTTACAAAACTCTGTTCTCCCCAAATCCAATATATTTCTTTGCAACTTGTCTATTTCTTTGTCCATAGCAAGCTTAAATTGTACCATGTTGTGGTCGCTATCACTAAAATGATCCTCTACCACCAGAGCCAAATAGGGACAAACAGAGCCTGGCAGAGCCAAACAAGGCAAAAAGGGACAAACTGAACCTGGCAGAGGCCGACAGAGCCAAACAGAGACCGACAGAGCAAAACAGAGCCAATCAGAGACAATCAGAGACAAACAGAGCATGGCAGAGTCAAAGAGAGCCAAACAGAGCCTGGCAGAGCCAAACGGGGCATTAAAGAGACAAAGAGAGCCTGGTAGAGCCTGGAAGAGCCACATCATGGCTGGTAGAGCCAAATAGAGCGAGAAAGAGCCTGGCAGAGTCAAACAGAGCCAAAGACAGCCAGAGCCTGGCAGAGCCATCGAGAGCCAAGGAGAGCCTTGCATAGCCAAAGGGAGCCAGACAGAGCCAAGCAGATCCATACAGAGCCAAATAGAGCCAAACAGATCCAAGCAGAGCCTGGCAGAAACAGGCGGAGCCTGGAAGTCTCAAAAAGAGCTGGACAGAGCCTGGCAGAGCTAAGCAGAGGCTGGCAGAGGGGAACAGAGCCTGGGAAAGCCAAGCTGCGTTAAAACAGAGCCACAAAGAGCCTGGCAGAGCCACACAATGCCTGGCAAAGCCAAAAAGTGCCACACAGAGCCAAACAGAGCCATAGAGAGACAAGCAGAGCTTGGCAGAGCCAAACAGAGCCTGGCAGAGCCAAACAGAGCCTGGCAGAGTCAACCAGAATGACAGCAGAGACTGGCAGTGCCAAACAGAGCCAAACACAATCAAACAGAGCCTTGAAGAGCCAGACAGAGCCAGACAGAGCCTGGAAGAGCCAAAGAGGACCTGATGGAGGCAAACAGTGCCAAACAGAGCCTGGAAGAGCCAAACAGAGCCTGGCAGAACCAAACAGAACACGGCAGAGCCAAGCAGAGCCTGAAAGTGCCAAACAGAGCCTGACAGTGTCAAACAGAACGTTGCAGAGAAACAGACCCTGGTAGAGCATGGAAGAGCCACACAATGGCTGGCACAGCCAAACAGCATGAAACAGAGCTTGGCAGAGTCCAACAGAGCCAGAGAGCCAAGCAGATCTTGGCAGAGCCAAAACAGAGCTTGGCGGAGGCAAACGGAGCTAAACAGAGCCTGGAAGAGCCAAACAGAGCCTGACAGAGACTTGCAGAGCCAAAGTGAGCTTGGCAGAGTCAAACAGAATGACAGCAGAGACTGACAGTGACAAACAGAGCCAAACAGAGCCTAGCATTGACTAACTGAGCCAACCAGATCCATACAGAGCCACACAGAGTGAACCAGAGCCAATCAGATCCTGGCAGAGCCAAAACAGAGGCTGGCGGAGGAAAACAGTGCCAAACAGTGCCTGGAAGAGCCAGACAGAGGGAAACAGAGCCTGGCAAAGCCAAACTGCACCAAACAGAGCCACACATGCCTGGTAGAGCCAGAAAGGGCGAAACAGAGCCTGGCAGAGCTAAACAGAACCAGAGAGCCAAACAGTGACAAACAGAGGCTGGAAGAGCCAATCTGAGTTTGGCAGAGCCAAACAGAGCCACACAGAGCCTGGCAGAGTCAAAAAGAGTGACAGCAGAGACTGGCAGTGCCAAACAGTGCCAATCACAGTCAAACAGTGCCTTGCAGACTAACAGAACCTGGAAGAGCCAAAGAGGACCTGATAGAGCTAAACAACGTAAAAGAGATCCTGGCAGAGCCAAACAGAGCCTGGCAAAGCCAAGCAGAGCCGTACAATGACAGACAGAGCCTGGTAGTACCTGGCAGAGACTGACAGAGTGGAACAGAGCCTGGTCCAGACAAACTGAGCCAAAAAGAGCCTGGCAGAGTTATACAGACTCATACAGAAATAGGACGAAGTGGAGCCAAACAGAACCAAGCAGAGATTGGCAGAGCCAATCAGAGCCTGGCAGAGCCAAAGAGAGCCAGACAGAACCAGACAGAGCCAAGCAGAGCCAAACAGAGCCTGGCAGAGCCAAGGAGAGCCTGACCGAGCTTAGCAGAGCCAACCAGAACCTCGCTGGGCCGGACAGAGACAAACAGAGCTCAAAAGAGCCTGGCATAGCCGAACAGAGACAAACAGAGCCAAGCAGAGCCTGTCATAGCAAAAAAGAGCCTGGCAGAGCCCCACAGTGTCAGAAAGAGCCAAATAGAGCCAAACAGTTCCATTTGGAGCCTGGCAGAGTCAAATAAATCCAAACAGAGCCAAACAGAATCAAACAGATCCAAACAGAGAGAAAAGGAGCCTGGTGGAGCCAAACAGAGCCAGAAAGAACCTGGCCAAGCCAGATAGTGGCAAACAGAGCCTGGCAGTGTGAATAATTCCCAAACTGAATCTGGCAGGGCCAAACAGAGCCAAACTGTGTCAAACAGCACCTGACAGAGCCAAACAAAGGTGAACAGAGCCCGGTACAGTGAAACAGAGGCTGGCAGAATCTAACAGTGCCAAAGAGAGCCAAGCAGAGCCAACCAAGCCAAACAAAGCAAAACAGAGCAAAACAGAGCCAAACAGAGACTGCCAGGGCCATACAGATCCAAAGAGAGCCAAACAGAGTTAGGCACAGCCAAACAGAGGCAAACAGGGCCAAACAGAGCCTGGCCGAGCCAAAGAGTGCCTTGTAGACCCTAACATAGCCAATCTGAGACAAAGAGAGGCAAACAAAGCATGGCAGTGCCAAATAGAGCAAAACTGAGCCTGGCAGAGCCAACCAGAGCCTGGCAGAGCCAAACAGAGCCAAAGCGAGCCTGGCAAGCCCAACAGAACCAAACAGAGCCTGGCAGAGCCATGCAGAGCATGGCAGAGCCAAACAGAGCGTTGCAGTGACAAACAGAGCCTATTAGAGCCTGGCAGAGCCAAACAGAGGGAAACAGAGCCTGGCAGAGCCAAACAGAGCCAGAGAGCCAAATGGATCTTGGCAGAGCCAAAGCAAAGCCTGACGGAGAGCCAATCAGAGGCTGTAAGAGCCGTACAGAGCCTGGCAGAGCTAAGCGAAGCCAAGCAGAGCTCCACAGAGTCAATCACAGTGACAGCAGAGACTGGCAGTGCCAAACAGAGCCAGACACAGTCAAACAGTGCCCTGCAGACAGAGCCTGGAAGAGCTAAAGAGGACATGATGGAACCAAACAGTGCCAATCAGATCCTGGCAGAACCAGACAGAGATTGACAGAGTCGAGCAGAGCAATGCAACGGCAGACAGAGCCTGGTAGTGCCTGGTAAAGACTGACAGAGTGGAACAGAGCCTGGCCCAGCCAAACTTATCCAAAAAGAGCCTGGCAGAGCAATACAGAGCCTGGCAGAGACTAACAGAGCAAAACAGGGCCAAGCGGAGCCAAACAAAGCCAAATGGAGATTGGCAGAGCCAATCAGAGTCTGGCAGAGCCAAACAGAGCCTGGCAGAGCCAATCATAGCCTCACTGAGCCAGGCAGAGCCCAACAGAGCCAAAGACAGCCAAACAGAGCTTGCCAGAGCCAAACTCAGGCTGGCAGAGCCAACGAGAGCCAAAGAGAGCCTTGCATAGCCATAGAGAGCGAAACAGAGCCAAGCAGATCCATACAGAGCTAAATAGAGTCAAACAGATCCAAGCAGAGCCTGGCAAAAACAGACGGAGCCTGGCAGTCTCAAAAAGAGCCGTACAGAGCCTGGCAGAAACAAACAGATCCTGGCAGAGCAAACCAGAGCCAAACAGTTCCAAACGGAGCCTGGCAGAGCCAGGTAAAGCCAAACAGAGCCAAAGAGAGTCTGGCAGAGTCGAACAGAACCAAGCAGAGCATGGCAGAGCCAAACAGAGTGTTGCAGTGACAAACAGAGCCTGGTAGAGCCTGGCAGAACCAAAAAGAGGGAAACAGAGCCTGGCAGAGACAACCATAGCCTCACTGAGCCAGACAGAACCAAACAGAACAAGAAAGAGCCTGGCAGAGTCAAACAGAGCCAAAGACAGCCAAACAGAGCCTGCCAGAACCAAACTCAGGCTGGCAGAGCCAATGAGAGCCAAAGAGAGCCTTGCATAGGCAAAGAGAGCGAAACAGAGCCAAGCAGATCCATACAGAGCTAAATAGAGTCGAACAGATCCAAGCAGAGCCTGGCAAAAACAGGCAGAGCCTGGCAGTGCCAAAAGGAGCCGGACAGAGCCTGGCAGAGCTAAACAGAGCCTGGCAGAGACAAACAGATCCTGGCAGAGCAAAACAGAGCCTGACAGAGCCTGGCAGAGCCAGACAGAGGCTGGCAGAGCCAAACAGAGCCTGGAAGAGCCAGACAGAGGGAAACAGAGCCTAGCAGGGTCACTCTGTGCCAAAGTGCTCCAAACAGAGGCACACAATGCTTGGTAGAGCCTAAAAGTGTGAAACAGAGCCTGGCAGAGCCAAACAAAGCCAGAGAACCCAGCAGATCTTGGCAGAGCCAAAATAGAGCCTGGCAGAGGCACAGAGAGCCAAACAGATGCTGGAAGAGCCAAACTGTGCCTGGCAGAGTCAAACAGAGCCAAACAGAGTCTGGCAGAGTCAAACAGAGTGACAGCAGAGACTGGCAGTGCCAAACAGAGCAAAACACTGTCAAACAGTGCCTTGCAGACTAACGGAGCCTGGAAGAGCCAAAGGGGACCTGATGGAGCTAAACAATGCAAAAGAAATCCTGGCAGAGCCAAACAGAGCAAACCAGAGCCTGGCAGAGCCAAGCAGAACCGTGCAATGACCAGCAGAGCCTGGTAGAGACCCGGTAGAGACTTAATGAGTGGAACAGAGCCTCACCCAGCCAAACCGAGCCAAAAAGAGCCTGGCAGAGTCATACAGAGCCTGGCAGAGCTGAACAGAGCAAGACAGGACCAAACGGAGCCAAACAAAACCGAGCAGAGATTGGTAGAGCCAATCAGAGTCTGGCAGAGCAAAACAGAGCCTGGCAGAGCCAAACAGAGCCAGACAGAGCCAGGCAGAGTCTGGCAGAGCCAGACAGAGCCAGGCCGAGCCTGGCAGAGCCAACCAGAACCTCGGTGGGCATGGCAGAGCCCAACAGTGTCAGAAAGATCCAAATGAAGTGAAACAGTAATTGACAGAGCCAAACAGAACCTGGCAGTGCCAAACAGAGCTAGAAAGAGCCCAGCAGGCATATACAAAGGCAAAGAGAGCCTAACAGTGTCAAACAGAGACTGGCTGAGCCCAACAGAGCAACGCAGAGCCTGGCACAGCCAACCAGAAAATCGCTGAGCCAGGCAGAGCCAAACAGAGTTTAAAAGAACCTGGCATATACAAACAGAGAAAAACAGAGGCAGGTAGAGCCTGTCATAGACAAAAAGAGCCTGGCAGAGCCAATTAGAGCCTGGCAGAGCCAACCAGCACCTGGCAGAGCCAGACTGAAGGAATCAGATCCTGGGAAAACCAAACTGTGCCAAACAGAGCCTGGCAGAGCCACACAATGCCTGGCATAGCCACAAAATGCCAAGCAGGGCCTGACAGAGCCACAGAGAGACAAGCAGAGCCTGGCAGAGCCAAAGAGAAACAAACAGAGGCTGGAAGAGCCAAACAGAGCCTGGAAGGACCAGACAGAGGGAAACAGAGCCTGGCAGAGCCAATCTGCACCAAACAGAGCTACACAATGCCTGGTAGAGCCTAAAGGCATGAAACATTGCCTGGAAGAGCCAAACAGAGCCAGAGAGCCAAGCAGATCTTGGCAGAGCCAAAATAGAGCCTGGCGGAGGCAAAGAGAGCGAAACTGAGTCTGGCGGAGCCAAATAGAGCTTGGCAGAGTCAAACAGAGACAAAAGGTTCCATTCGGAGCCTGCAGAGCCAAATAAATCCAAACAGAACCAAACAGATCCAAATAGAGACAAAAGGAGGCTGGTGGAGCCAAACGGAGCCAGAAAGAACCCAGCCGAGCCAGATAGGGGCAAACAGAGCCTGGCAGTGTGAATAATTCCCAAAACAAGTCTGGCAGGGCCAATCAGAGTCAAACTGTGTCAAACAGTGCCTGACAGAGCCAAACAGAGGCAAACATGGCCTGCTACAGTGAAACAGAGCCTGACAGAACCTAACAGAGCCAAAGAGAGCTAAACAGAGCCAACCAAGCCAAACAGAACAAACAGAGCAAAGCAGAGCAAAGCAGAGCCTGGCAGGTCTAAACAGAGCCAAACAGAACCTACCACAGCCAAACTGAGCCAAAAAGAGCCAAGCTGAGCATAGCAGAGCCAAAGAGTGCCTGGCAGAGCCAACCACAGCATCAATGAGCCTGGCAGAGACAAACAAAACCTGGCAGAGCCAAACAGAGTGAAAGAGAGCCTGGCAGGGCCAACCACAACCTGGCAGAGCTGAACAGAGCCAAAGAGAGCCCGGCAGAGACAAACAAAGCCAAGTACAGCCTACCAGAGCAATACAGAGCATGGAGAGCCAAATAGAGCTTTGCAGAGACAATCAGAGCCTGCTATCGCCTGGCAGAGACTGGCAGAGTCGAACAGAGCCTGGCAGAGTCAGACAGGTCCAAACAGAGCCTGCAAGAGCCACACAGAGCCTGGCAGAGTGTAATAGAGCCTAACAGGGCCAAACAGAACCAAACAGATCCAAGCAAAGACATACAGAGTGAAGCAGTGGCCAACAGATCCAAACGAAGTGAAACAGAGATTGGCAGAGCCAAACAGAACCTGGCAGAGGCAAACAGAGCCAAACAGAGCCTGGCAGAGCCAAACAGAGCCAGAGAGCCAAATGAAGCCAAACAGAGCCCCACAGAGTCAAATAGAGTGACAGCAGAGACTGGCAGTGCCAAACAGAGCCAAACGCAGTCAAACAGTGCCCTGCAGACAAACAGAGTCTGGAAGACCAAAGAGGACATGAATGAGCCAAACAATGCCAAACAGAAACTGGCAGAATCAAACAGAGCCTGGCAGTCAGCAGAGGCATGCAACCGCAAACAGCGCCTGGAAGTGCGTGGTAGAGACTGAAAGAGTGGAACAGAGCCTGCTCCAGCCAAACTGAGCCAAAAAGAGCCTGGCAGAGCAGTACAGAGCCTGGCAGAGCCTAACAGAGCAAAACAGGGCCAGCTGGAGCCAAACAGTGCCAAACGGAGATTGGCAGAGCCAATCAGAGTCTGGCAGTGCAAAACAGAGCCTGGCAGAGCCAAACAGAGCCAGGCAGAGCCAAACAGAGCCAGGCAGAGCCAAGCAGAGCCTGGCAGAGCCAAACAGAGCCTGGCAGACACAAAGAGAACCAAACAGAGGCTGGAAGAGCCAAACATAGCCTGGCAGAGCCAAACTGCGGCAAACAGAGCCACACCATGCCTGGTAGAGCCCAAAGGCGTGAAGCAGTGTCTGGCAGAGCCAAACAGAGCCAGCGAGTCAAGCAGATCTTGGCAGAGCCAAAATAGAGCCTGGCATAGGCACAGAGAGCCAAACAGATGCTGGAAGACTCAAACTGTGCCTGGCAGAGTCAAACAGAGCCAAACAGAGCCACACAGAGTCAAGCAGAGTGACAGCAGAGACTGGCAGTGCCAAACAGAGCCAAACACAGTCAAACAGTGCCCTGCAGACAAACAGAACCTGGCAGAGGCAAACAGAGCCAAACAGAGTCTGGCTCAGCCAAACAGAGGCAAACAGAGCCGAACAGAGCCGGGCAGAGCCAAAGAGTGCCTTGCAGATCCAAACAGAGCCATTCTGAGCCAGAGAGAGGCTAACAAAGAAAGGCAGTGCCAAATAGAGAGGAACTGAGACTGGCAGAGCCAACCAGAGCCTGGCAGAGCCAAAAAGAACCAAAGAGAGCCTGGCAGAGCTGAACAGAACCAAGCAGAGCCTGGCAGAACCATACAGAGCATGACAGAGCCCAGCAGAGCGTTGCAGTGACAAACAGAGCCTGCTAGAGCCTGGCAGAGCCAAACAGAGGGAAACAGAGCCTGGCAGAGATAGACAGAGCCAGAGAGCCAAGCAGATCTTGGCAGAGCCAAAGCAGAGCCTGACGGAGGCAAGGAGAGCCAAGCAAAGGCTGGTAGATCCCAAGAGAGCCTGGCAGGGCCAAGTAAAGCCAAACAGAGCCCCACAGAGTCAAACAGAGTGACAGCAGAGACTGGCAGTGCCAAACAGAGCCAAACATAGTCAAACAGTGCCCTGCAGACAAACAGAGCCTGGAAGAGCCAAAGAGGATTGATGGAGCTGAACAACGAAAAAGTGATCCTGTCCGAGCCAAACAGAGCCAGAGGGAGCCTGACAGAGTCAAGCAGAGCCGTGCAACGACAAACAGAGCCTGGTTGTGCCTGGCAGAGACTGACAGAGTGGAACAGAGCCTGGCCCAGCCAAACTGAGCCAAAAAGGGCCTGGCAGATTCATACAGAGCTTGACAAAGCTGAACAGAGCCAAACAGGACCAAGCCGTGCCAAACAGAACAAAGCAGAAACAAGCAGAGGTTGGCAGAGCCAATCAGAGTCTGGCAGAGAGAAACAGAGCCAGACAGAGCCAAGCAGAGCCAAACGGAGCCTGGCAGAACTAACCATAGCCTCACTGAGCCAGGCAGAGCCAAACAGAGCCAGAAAGAGCCTGGCAGATTCAAACTGATCCAATGACAGCCAAGTAGAGCCTGCCAGAGCCAAAGTGAGGCTGGCAGAGCCAATGAGAGCCAAAGGGAGCCTTGCATAGCCAAAGAGAGCCAAACAGAGCCAGACAGATCCATGCAGAGCCAAATAGAGCCAAACAGATCCAAGCAGAGCATGGCAGAAACAGGCGGAGCCTAGCAGTGCCAAGAAGAGCTGGACAGAGCCTGGAAGAGCTCAACAGAGCCAGGCGAAGCCAAACAGAGCCCCACAAATTCAAACAGAGTGACAGCAGAGACTGGCAGTGCCAAACAGAGCCAAAGGCAGTCAAACAGTGCTCTGCAGACAAACAGAGACTGGAAGAGCCAAAGAGGAAGTGATGGAGCCAAACAGTGCCAAACAGATCCTGGCAGAATCAAACAGAGCCTGGAAGAGTCAAGCAGAGCCATGCAACAGCAAACAGAGCCTGGTAGTGCCTGGCAGCAACTGAAAGAGTGGAACAGAGCCTGGCCCAGCCAAACTGAGCCAAACAGAGCCTAGCAGATTCATACAGAGCCAGACAGAGCCAAGCAGAGCCTGTCAGAGCCAAACTGAGCCTGGCAGAGCCAACCATAGCCTCACTGAGCCTGGCAGAACCAAACAGAGCCTGGCAGAGCCAAACATAGCCTCACTGAGCCAGGCAGAACTGAACAGAGCCAGAATGAACCTGGCAGAGTCAAACAGAGCCAAAGACAGCCAAACTGAGGCTGGCAGAGCCAGCGAGAGCCAAAGAGATAATTGCACTGCCAATGAGAGCCAAACAGAGCCAAGCAGATCCATGCAGACACAAAAAGAGCCAAACAGATCCAAGCAGAGCCTGGCAGAAACAGGCGGAGCCTTGCAGTGCCAAGAAGAGCTGGAAAGAGTCTGGCAGAGCTAAACAGAGCCTGGCAGAGCGAAACAGAGCCTGACGGAGGTAAGGAGAGCCAAGCAGAGCCTGGCAGAGCCAAGTGAAGCCAAACAGAGCCCCACAAAGTCAAACAGAGTGACAGCAGAGCCTGGCAGAGTCAAGCAGAGCAATGCGTCGGCAAACAGAGCCTGGAAGTGCCTGGCAGAGACTGACAGAGTGGAACAGAGCCTGGCCCAGCCAAACTGAGCCGAAAAGAGCCTGGCAGAGTCATACAGAGCCTGGCAAAGCTGAACAGAGCAAAACAGGACCAAGCGGAGCCAAACAGAACCAAGCAGAGGTTGGCAGAGCCAATCAGAGTCTGGCAGAGCAAAACAGAGCCAGACAGAGCCAAGCAGAGCCTGGCAGAGCCAACAGAACCTGACAGAGCCAAGGAGAGCCAGACCGAGCCTGACAGAGCCAACCAGAATGTTGCTCGTCCAGGTAGAGCCAGACGGAGCTCAAAAGAGCCTGGCACAGCTGAACAGAGACAAACAGAGCCAAGCAGAGCCTGTCATAGCAAAAAAGAGCCTGGCAGAGGCAATCAGATCCAAACAGAGTCTGGCGGAACCAAATAGAGCCTGGCAGAGCCTGGCAGAGCCAAACAGTTCCATTTGGAGCCTGGCAGAGCCAATTAAATCCCAACAGAGCCAAACAGAACAAAACAGATCCAAACAGAGACAAAAGGAGCCTGGTGGAGCCAAACGGAGCCAGAAAGAACCTGGCCCAGCCAGATAGGGGCAAACAGAGCCTGGCAGTGTGAATAATTCCCAAACCGAGTCTGGTAGGGCCAAACAGAGACAAACTGTTCCAGACAGTGCCTGACAGAGCCAAACAGAGGCAAACAGAGCCTGGTACAGTGAAACAGAGCCTGGCAGAACCTAACAGAGCCAAAGAGAGCTAAACAGAGCCAACCAAGACAAACAGTTCCAAACAGAGCAAAGCAGTGCCTGGCAGGTTCAAACAGAGCCAAACAGAACCTGCCACAGCCAAAATGAGCCAAGCTGAGCCTAGCAGAGCCAAAGAGTGCCTGGCAGAGCCCAACAAAGCTTGGTAGAGAGCCAACCATAGCCCCGCTGAGACTGGCAGAGCCAGCCACATCCTGGTAGAGCTAAACAGAGCCAAAGAGAGACTAGCAGGGCGAAACTGAGACAGACAGAGCCAAACAGAGCCTGGCAAACCAAAGAGTGCCTTGCAGAACCAAACAGATCCTATCTGAACCAAGAGTGGCAAAGAAAGCATGGCAGCGCCAAATAGAGCGAAACTGAGCCAACCAGAGCCTGGCAGAGCCAAACAGAGGGAAACAGAGCCTGGCAGAGCCAAAGAAAGCCAAAGAGCCAAGCAGATCTTGGCAGAGCCAAAACAGAGCCTGACGGAGGCAAGGAGAGCCGAGCATAGGCTGGAAGATCCAAACAGAGTCTGGCAGAGCCAGGTGAAGCCAGACAGAGCCCCACAGAGTCAAACAGAGTGACAGCAGAGACTGGCAGTGCCAAACAGAGCCAAACGCAGTCAAACAGTGCCCTGCAGACAAATGGAGACTGGAAGAGCCAAAGAGGACATGAATGAGCCAAACAGTGCCAAACAGATCCTGACAGAGCCCAAGAGAGCCTGGTAGAGTCAAGCAGAGCCATGCAACGGCAAACAGAGCCTGGTAGTGCCTGGCAGCGACTGAAAGAGTGGAACAGAGCCTGGCCCAGCCAAACTGAGCCAAAAAGAGCCTGGCAGAGCAGTGCAGAGCCTGGCAGAGCCTAACAGAGCAAAACAGGGCCAAGCGGAGCCAAACAGAGCCAAACGGAGATTGGCAGAGTGAAGCAGAGTCTGGCAGAGCATAACAGAGCCTGGAAGAGCCAAACAGAGCCAGACAGAGCCAAGCAGAGCCTCACTGAGCCAGTCAGGGCCAAAAAGACCCAGAAAGAGCCTGGCAGAGTCAGACAGAGAAAAAGACAGCCAATCAGAGCCTGCCAGACCCAAACTGTAACTCTGTTTGCCTCTGTTTAACTCTGTTTGCCTCAGTCTGCCTCTTTTTAAATCTGTTTGCCTCTTTTTGCATCTCTTTAACTCTGCCTCTCTATGCCTCTGTTAGTATCTGTTTAACTCTGTTTGCATCTGTTTGCCTCTGTTTCTCTCTGTTCACCTCTGTCTGCCTCTGTCTGACTCTGTTTAAGTCTGTTTGACTCTGCCTAACTTTGTTTGCCTCTGTTTGGCTCTGTTTACATCCGTTTAAATCAGTTTGCCTCTGTTTAACTGTGTTTGCCTCTGTTTGCCGCTGTTTGCCTCTGTTTAACTCTGTTTAACCCTGTTTGCCTCTGTTTAACTCTGTTTAATTCTGTTTGCCTCGGTTGAACTGTGTTTGCCTCTGTTTAACTCTGTTTGCCTCTGTTAGCCTCTGTTTGCCTCTGTCTGCCTCTGTTTCAGTCTGTTTGACTCTGCCTAAATCGGTTTGCCTCTGTTTAACACTGTTTGCCTCTGTTTAACTCTGTTTAATTGTGTTTGCCTGTTTGACTCTGTTTAACTCTGCTTGCCTCGGTTTAACTCTGTTTAACTCTGTCTGTCTCTGTTTGCCTCTGTTTGACTCTGTTTGCCCCTGTTTGACTCTTTAATCCTGTTTGATTCTGCATGTTTCTGTTGTCCTCTGTTTGCCTCTGTTTCACTCTGTTTTACTCTTTTTGCCTCTGTTTAACTGTGTATGCCTCTGTTTAACTCTGTTTGCCTCTGTTAGCCTCTGTCTGCGTCTGTATGCCTCTGTTTGCCTATGTCTGCCTCTCTTTAACTTTGTTTGCCTCTGTTTAACTCTGTTTGCCCCTGTTTGACTCTGTTTAATCCTGTTTGATTCTGCTTGTTTCTGTTGTCCTCTGTTTGACTCTGTTTCACTCTGTTCACCTCTGTCTGACTCTGTCTGACTCTGTATAGCTCTGTTTTACACTGTTTGCCTCTGTCTCTGTTTAACTCTGTTTTACTCTTTTTGCCTCTGTTTAACTGTGTATGCCTCTGTTTAACTCTGTTTGCCTCTGTTACCCTCTGTCTGCGTCTGTATGCCTATGTTTGCCTGTCTGCCTCTGTTTAACTCTGTTTGCCTCTGGTTCACTCTGTTTCACTCTGTTCACATCTGTCTGCCTCTGTCTGATGCTGTTTCAGTGTGTTTCAATCTGCCTAAATCTGTTTGCCTCTGTTTGCCTCTGTTTAACTCTGTGTGCCGATGTTTAACTCTGTTTAAATCTATTTACATCTGTTTCACTCTGTTCACCTCTGCCTGACTCTGCCTCTGCCTGACTCTGTATAAGTCTGTTTGACTCTGTCTAACTCTGTTTGCCTATGTTTGGCTCCGTTTAAATCTGTTTGCTGCTGTTTGCCTCAGTTTAACTCTGTTTGCCTCTGTTTGCCACTGTTTAACTCTGTTTAACCCTGTTTAACCCTGTTTGCCTCTGTCTAACTCCGTTGAACTCTGTTTGCCTCTGTTTAACTCTATTTGCCTCTGTTTACCTCGGTTTAACTCTGTTTGCCTCTGTTTGCCTCTGTTTAATTGTGTTTGCCTCTGTTTAACTCTTTTTGCCTCTGTTTGCCTCTGTTTGACTCTGTGTAAATCTGTTTAACTCTGTTTAACTCTGTTTGCCTCTGTTTAACTCTGTTTAACTCTGTTTGCCTCTGTTTGCCTCTGTTTAACTCTGTTTAACTCTCTTTGTCTCTGTTTGCATCTGTCTGCCTCTGTGTATCTCTGTTCAACTCTGATTAACTCTTTTTGCCACTGTTTAACTCTGTTTAACTCTGTTTGCCTCTGTTTGCCTCTGTTCAACTCTCCTTGAATCTGCTTGCCTCTGTTTAACTCTGTTTGCCTTTGTTTGCCTCTGTTTGACTCTGTGTAAATCTGTTTAACTCTGTTTAACTCTGTTTGCCTTTGTGTAACTCTGTTTAAATCTGTTTGCCTCTGGTTGAAAACGTCTGCCTCTATTTGCCTCTGCTAGACTCTGTTTACCTCTGTTTGCCTCTGTTTAACTTTCTTTGCCTCTGTTTAACTCAGTTTCCCTCTGTTCAAATCTGTCTTTATCTGTTTGCCTCTGCTTAATTCTGTTTGCCTCTGCTTAACTCTGCTTGCCTCTGTATGCCTTTGTGTCATTCTGTTTAACAATGTGTAACTCTGTTTTACTCTGTCTGGCTCTGCTTGCCTCTGTTTGCTTCTGATTAATTTTGTTTGCCTCTGTCTAACTCTGTTTCAATCTGTTTGGCATTGTTTGCCTCTGATTGCCTCTGATTAACTCTGTTTGCCTCTGTTCAACTCTGTTTCACTCCGTTCACCTCTGTTTCACTCCGTTCACCTCTGTCTTCCTCTGTCTGAGCCTGTTTCAGTGTGTTTGACTCTGCCTTAATCTGTTTGCCCCTGTTTGCCTCTGTTTAACACGGTTTGCCTATGTTTGCCTCTGTTTAACTCTGTGTGCCGCTGTTTAACTCTGTTTAACTCTGTTTGCCTCTGTTTCAATCTGTTTTAATCTGTTTGCCTCTGCTTAACTCTGTTTGCCTCTGTTTAACTCTGCTTGCCTCTGTATGGGTCTGTGTCACTCTGTTTAACAATGTGTAACTCTGTTTAATTGTGTTTAATTCTCTTTAACTCTGTGTTGCTCTTTCAACTCTGTTTGCCTCTGTTTAACTCTGTTTGCCTCTGTCTAACTCTGGTTCAATCTGTTTGGCACTGCTTGCCTCCGTTTGCCTCTGTTTAACTCTGTATGCCTCTGTTTAATTCTGTTTGCCTCTCTTTGCCTCTGCTAAACTCTGTTTAATTATGATTGCCTCGGTTTAACTCTGTTTGCCTATGTTTAACTCTATTTAACTCTGTTTGCCTCTGTTTAAATCTGATTACATCAGTTCGCATCTGTTTGCCTCTGTTTAACTCTGTTTGCCGCTGATTGTCTCTGTTTGCCTCTGTTTAACTCTGTTTGCCTCTGTTTAACTCTGCTTGCCTCCATTTGCCTTTGTTTAACTCTCTATAAATCTGTTCACCTCTGTTTAACTCTGTTTCCCTCTGTGTGCCACGGATTAACTCTGTTTTCCTCTTTTTAACTCTGTTTGCCTCTGTTTGCCTCTGTTAAACTCTGTTTATCTCTGTTTGCCTCTGCTTAACTCTGTTTGCCTCTGTTTAACTCTGGTTGCCTCTGTCAAACTCTCGTTAGCTCTGATGGGCTCTGTTAAACTCAGTTTTCCTTTGTTTGCCTCTGTTTAACACTTTTTGCCTCCGTTTGCCTCTGTTTAACACTGTTTAACTCTGTTTGATTCTGTTTGCCTCTGTCCAACTCTGCTTAAATTTGTTTGCATCTCTTTAATTCTGTTTGCCTCTCTTTGCCTCTGTTTAACTATGTTTAAATCTGATTGCCTCTGTTTAACTCTGTTTGCCTCTGTTTAACTCTATTTAACTCTGTTTGCCCCTGTCTGCCTCTGTCCAACTCTGATAAACTCTGTTTGCCGCTGTTTAAATCTGATTACATCTGTTTGCCTCTGTTGAAAACTGTATAATTCTGTGTGCATCTCGTTAAATCTATATGCCTCTGTTTGCCTCTGTATAACTCTGTTTGCCTCTGTTTAACTCTGTTTGCCTCTATTTAGCTCTGTTTAACTCTGTTTGCCACTGTTCAACTCTGTTTGCCTCTGTTTAACTCTGTTAGCATCTGTTGAACTCTATTTAAATCTGTTTGCCTCTGATTGACTCTGTTTGCCTCTGTATAACTCTGCTTAACTCTGTTCACCTCTGTTTAACTCTGTTTGCATCTATTTAGCTCTGTTTAACTCTATTTGCCTCTGTTTAATTCTGTTATCCTCTGTTGAGCTCTATTTAATTCTCTTAGCCTCTATTTAACTCCGTTTGCCTCTGTTCAACTCTGTTTGCGTCTGCTTGCCTCTATTTAAGTCTGCTTAATGCCGTTTGCATCTGTTTAACTCTGCCAACCCTGTTTGCCTCTGTTTAAAACTGTTTGCCTCTCTTTGCCTCTGTTCAACTCTGTTTGCCTCTATTTAAGTCGGTTTAACGCCGTTTGCCTCTGTTTAACTCTGCCTAACCCTGTTTGCCTCTGTTTAACTCTGTTTGCCTCTGTTTGCCTCTGTTTAACTCTGTTTGCCTCTGTTTGTCTCTGTTTGCCTCTGTTTAACTCTGTTTGCTTCTGTTTAACTCTGTGTAAATCTTTTCACCTCTGTTTAACTCTGTTTCCCTCTGTGTGCCACGGTTTAACTCTGTTTAACTCTGTTTGCCTCTGTTTAACTCTGTTAGCCTCTGTTGAACTCTGTTTGCCTCTGTTTAATTCTGTTTAATTGTGTCTGCCTCTGTTTGCATCTGTTTAACTCTCTTTCACTCTGTTTGCCTCTGTTTAACTCTGTTTGCCTCTGTTTGGCTCTGTTTGACTTTGTTTGCCTTTGTGTAACTCTGTTTAACTCTGTTTGCCTCTGTTTGACAATGTCTGCCTCTGTTTGCCTCTGCTAGACTCTGTTTACCTCTGTTTGCCTCTGTTTAACTCTCTTTGCCTCTGTTTAACTCTGTTTACCTGTGTTAAACTCTGTTTGCCTCTGTTTAAATCTGTTTAACTCTGTTTGCCTCTGTTTGCCTCTGTTCAACTCTGTTGAACTCTGTTTAGCTCTGTTTGCCTCTGTCTAAGTCTGTTTGCCTCTTTTTGCCTCTGTTTAACTCTGGTTTCCTCCATCTAAGTCTCATTAACTCTGATGGCCTTTGTAAAGCTCAGTTTCCCTTTGTTTGCCTCTGTTTAACTCTGTTTGAATCTTTTTAACTCTGTTTTCCTCTGTTTAATTCTGTTTGCCTCTGTTTGCCAATGTTAAACTCTGTTTGCCTCAGCTTGCCTCTGTTTAACTCTGTTTATCTCTGTTTGCCTCTGTTTACCTCTGTTTGCCTCTGTTTGCCTCTGTTTAACTCTGTTTATCTCTGTTTGCCTCTGTTTGCCTCTGTTTATCTCTGTTTGCCTCTGTTTACCTCTGTTTGCCTCTGCTTTGCTCTGTTTAACTCTGTTTGCCACTGTTCAACTCGGTTTGCCTCTGTTTAACTCTGTTTGTCTCTGTTTACCTCTGTTTCTCTCTGTTTGCCTCTGTTTGCCTCTGTTTAATTCTGTTTAATTGTGTTTGCCTTGTTTGCATCTGTTTAACTCTCCTTCACTCTGTTTGCCTCTGTTTAACTCTGTTTGCCTCTGTTTAATTGTGTTTGCCTCTGTTTGCATCTGTTTAACTGTCTTTCACTCTGTTTGCCTCTGTTCAACTCGGTTTGCCTCTGTTTAACTCTGTTTGTCTCTGTTTGACAATGTCTGCCTCTGTTTGCCTCTGCTAGACTCTCTTATTCTCTGCTGAGCTCTATTTAATTCGGTTAGCCTCTATTTAACTCTGTTTGCCTCTGTTCAACTCTGTTTGCCTCTGCTTGCCTCTATTTAAGTCTGTTTAAGTCCGTTTGCCTCTGTTTAACTCTGCCTAACCCTGTTTGCCTGTTTAACTCTGTTTGCCTCTCTTTGCCTCTGTTTAACTCTGTTGGCTTCTGTTTGTCTCTGTTTGCCTCTGCTTAACTCTGTGCGCTTCTGTTTAACTCTGTGTAAATCTTTTCAACTTTGTTTAACTCTGTTTCCCTCTGTGTGCCTCGGTTTAACTCTGTTTAACTCTGTTTGCCTCTGTTTAACTCTGTTAGCCTCTGTTGAACTCTGTTTGCCTCTGTTTAATTCTGTTTAATTGTGTTTGCCTCTGTTTGCATCTGTTTAACTCTCTTTCACTCTGTTTGCCTCTGTTTAACTCCGTTTGCCTCTGTTTAACTCTGTTTGCCTCTGTTTGGCTCTGTTTGACTTTGTTTGCCTTTGTGTAACTCTGTTTAACTCTGTTTGCCTCTGTTTGACAATGTCTGCCTCTGTTTGCCTCTGCTAGACAAACTGAGCCAAAAAGAGCCTGGCAGAGTTATACAGACTCATACAGAAATAGGACGAAGTGGAGCCAAACAGAACCAAGCAGAGATTGGCAGAGCCAATCAGAGCCTGGCAGAGCCAAAGAGAGCCAGACAGAACCAGACAGAGCCAAGCAGAGCCAAACAGAGCCTGGCAGAGCCAAGGAGAGCCTGACCGAGCTTAGCAGAGCCAACCAGAACCTCGCTGGGCCGGACAGAGACAAACAGAGCTCAAAAGAGCCTGGCATAGCCGAACAGAGACAAACAGAGCCAAGCAGAGCCTGTCATAGCAAAAAAGAGCCTGGCAGAGCCCCACAGTGTCAGAAAGAGCCAAATAGAGCCAAACAGTTCCATTTGGAGCCTGGCAGAGTCAAATAAATCCAAACAGAGCCAAACAGAATCAAACAGATCCAAACAGAGAGAAAAGGAGCCTGGTGGAGCCAAACAGAGCCAGAAAGAACCTGGCCAAGCCAGATAGTGGCAAACAGAGCCTGGCAGTGTGAATAATTCCCAAACTGAATCTGGCAGGGCCAAACAGAGCCAAACTGTGTCAAACAGCACCTGACAGAGCCAAACAAAGGTGAACAGAGCCCGGTACAGTGAAACAGAGGCTGGCAGAATCTAACAGTGCCAAAGAGAGCCAAGCAGAGCCAACCAAGCCAAACAAAGCAAAACAGAGCAAAACAGAGCCAAACAGAGACTGCCAGGGCCATACAGATCCAAAGAGAGCCAAACAGAGTTAGGCACAGCCAAACAGAGGCAAACAGGGCCAAACAGAGCCTGGCCGAGCCAAAGAGTGCCTTGTAGACCCTAACATAGCCAATCTGAGACAAAGAGAGGCAAACAAAGCATGGCAGTGCCAAATAGAGCAAAACTGAGCCTGGCAGAGCCAACCAGAGCCTGGCAGAGCCAAACAGAGCCAAAGCGAGCCTGGCAAGCCCAACAGAACCAAACAGAGCCTGGCAGAGCCATGCAGAGCATGGCAGAGCCAAACAGAGCGTTGCAGTGACAAACAGAGCCTATTAGAGCCTGGCAGAGCCAAACAGAGGGAAACAGAGCCTGGCAGAGCCAAACAGAGCCAGAGAGCCAAATGGATCTTGGCAGAGCCAAAGCAAAGCCTGACGGAGAGCCAATCAGAGGCTGTAAGAGCCGTACAGAGCCTGGCAGAGCTAAGCGAAGCCAAGCAGAGCTCCACAGAGTCAATCACAGTGACAGCAGAGACTGGCAGTGCCAAACAGAGCCAGACACAGTCAAACAGTGCCCTGCAGACAGAGCCTGGAAGAGCTAAAGAGGACATGATGGAACCAAACAGTGCCAATCAGATCCTGGCAGAACCAGACAGAGATTGACAGAGTCGAGCAGAGCAATGCAACGGCAGACAGAGCCTGGTAGTGCCTGGTAAAGACTGACAGAGTGGAACAGAGCCTGGCCCAGCCAAACTTATCCAAAAAGAGCCTGGCAGAGCAATACAGAGCCTGGCAGAGACTAACAGAGCAAAACAGGGCCAAGCGGAGCCAAACAAAGCCAAATGGAGATTGGCAGAGCCAATCAGAGTCTGGCAGAGCCAAACAGAGCCTGGCAGAGCCAATCATAGCCTCACTGAGCCAGGCAGAGCCCAACAGAGCCAAAGACAGCCAAACAGAGCTTGCCAGAGCCAAACTCAGGCTGGCAGAGCCAACGAGAGCCAAAGAGAGCCTTGCATAGCCATAGAGAGCGAAACAGAGCCAAGCAGATCCATACAGAGCTAAATAGAGTCAAACAGATCCAAGCAGAGCCTGGCAAAAACAGACGGAGCCTGGCAGTCTCAAAAAGAGCCGTACAGAGCCTGGCAGAAACAAACAGATCCTGGCAGAGCAAACCAGAGCCAAACAGTTCCAAACGGAGCCTGGCAGAGCCAGGTAAAGCCAAACAGAGCCAAAGAGAGTCTGGCAGAGTCGAACAGAACCAAGCAGAGCATGGCAGAGCCAAACAGAGTGTTGCAGTGACAAACAGAGCCTGGTAGAGCCTGGCAGAACCAAAAAGAGGGAAACAGAGCCTGGCAGAGACAACCATAGCCTCACTGAGCCAGACAGAACCAAACAGAACAAGAAAGAGCCTGGCAGAGTCAAACAGAGCCAAAGACAGCCAAACAGAGCCTGCCAGAACCAAACTCAGGCTGGCAGAGCCAATGAGAGCCAAAGAGAGCCTTGCATAGGCAAGGAGAGCGAAACAGAGCCAAGCAGATCCATACAGAGCTAAATAGAGTCGAACAGATCCAAGCAGAGCCTGGCAAAAACAGGCAGAGCCTGGCAGTGCCAAAAGGAGCCGGACAGAGCCTGGCAGAGCTAAACAGAGCCTGGCAGAGACAAACAGATCCTGGCAGAGCAAAACAGAGCCTGACAGAGCCTGGCAGAGCCAGACAGAGGCTGGCAGAGCCAAACAGAGCCTGGAAGAGCCAGACAGAGGGAAACAGAGCCTAGCAGGGTCACTCTGTGCCAAAGTGCTCCAAACAGAGGCACACAATGCTTGGTAGAGCCTAAAAGTGTGAAACAGAGCCTGGCAGAGCCAAACAAAGCCAGAGAACCCAGCAGATCTTGGCAGAGCCAAAATAGAGCCTGGCAGAGGCACAGAGAGCCAAACAGATGCTGGAAGAGCCAAACTGTGCCTGGCAGAGTCAAACAGAGCCAAACAGAGTCTGGCAGAGTCAAACAGAGTGACAGCAGAGACTGGCAGTGCCAAACAGAGCAAAACACTGTCAAACAGTGCCTTGCAGACTAACGGAGCCTGGAAGAGCCAAAGGGGACCTGATGGAGCTAAACAATGCAAAAGAAATCCTGGCAGAGCCAAACAGAGCAAACCAGAGCCTGGCAGAGCCAAGCAGAACCGTGCAATGACCAGCAGAGCCTGGTAGAGACCCGGTAGAGACTTAATGAGTGGAACAGAGCCTCACCCAGCCAAACCGAGCCAAAAAGAGCCTGGCAGAGTCATACAGAGCCTGGCAGAGCTGAACAGAGCAAGACAGGACCAAACGGAGCCAAACAAAACCGAGCAGAGATTGGTAGAGCCAATCAGAGTCTGGCAGAGCAAAACAGAGCCTGGCAGAGCCAAACAGAGCCAGACAGAGCCAGGCAGAGTCTGGCAGAGCCAGACAGAGCCAGGCCGAGCCTGGCAGAGCCAACCAGAACCTCGGTGGGCATGGCAGAGCCCAACAGTGTCAGAAAGATCCAAATGAAGTGAAACAGTAATTGACAGAGCCAAACAGAACCTGGCAGTGCCAAACAGAGCTAGAAAGAGCCCAGCAGGCATATACAAAGGCAAAGAGAGCCTAACAGTGTCAAACAGAGACTGGCTGAGCCCAACAGAGCAACGCAGAGCCTGGCACAGCCAACCAGAAAATCGCTGAGCCAGGCAGAGCCAAACAGAGTTTAAAAGAACCTGGCATATACAAACAGAGAAAAACAGAGGCAGGTAGAGCCTGTCATAGACAAAAAGAGCCTGGCAGAGCCAATTAGAGCCTGGCAGAGCCAACCAGCACCTGGCAGAGCCAGACTGAAGGAATCAGATCCTGGGAAAACCAAACTGTGCCAAACAGAGCCTGGCAGAGCCACACAATGCCTGGCATAGCCACAAAATGCCAAGCAGGGCCTGACAGAGCCACAGAGAGACAAGCAGAGCCTGGCAGAGCCAAAGAGAAACAAACAGAGGCTGGAAGAGCCAAACAGAGCCTGGAAGGACCAGACAGAGGGAAACAGAGCCTGGCAGAGCCAATCTGCACCAAACAGAGCTACACAATGCCTGGTAGAGCCTAAAGGCATGAAACATTGCCTGGAAGAGCCAAACAGAGCCAGAGAGCCAAGCAGATCTTGGCAGAGCCAAAATAGAGCCTGGCGGAGGCAAAGAGAGCGAAACTGAGTCTGGCGGAGCCAAATAGAGCTTGGCAGAGTCAAACAGAGACAAAAGGTTCCATTCGGAGCCTGCAGAGCCAAATAAATCCAAACAGAACCAAACAGATCCAAATAGAGACAAAAGGAGGCTGGTGGAGCCAAACGGAGCCAGAAAGAACCCAGCCGAGCCAGATAGGGGCAAACAGAGCCTGGCAGTGTGAATAATTCCCAAAACAAGTCTGGCAGGGCCAATCAGAGTCAAACTGTGCCAAACAGTGCCTGACAGAGCCAAACAGAGGCAAACATGGCCTGCTACAGTGAAACAGAGCCTGACAGAACCTAACAGAGCCAAAGAGAGCTAAACAGAGCCAACCAAGCCAAACAGAACAAACAGAGCAAAGCAGAGCAAAGCAGAGCCTGGCAGGTCTAAACAGAGCCAAACAGAACCTACCACAGCCAAACTGAGCCAAAAAGAGCCAAGCTGAGCATAGCAGAGCCAAAGAGTGCCTGGCAGAGCCAACCACAGCATCAATGAGCCTGGCAGAGACAAACAAAACCTGGCAGAGCCAAACAGAGTGAAAGAGAGCCTGGCAGGGCCAACCACAACCTGGCAGAGCTGAACAGAGCCAAAGAGAGCCCGGCAGAGACAAACAAAGCCAAGTACAGCCTACCAGAGCAATACAGAGCATGGAGAGCCAAATAGAGCTTTGCAGAGACAATCAGAGCCTGCTATCGCCTGGCAGAGACTGGCAGAGTCGAACAGAGCCTGGCAGAGTCAGACAGGTCCAAACAGAGCCTGCAAGAGCCACACAGAGCCTGGCAGAGTGTAATAGAGCCTAACAGGGCCAAACAGAACCAAACAGATCCAAGCAAAGACATACAGAGTGAAGCAGTGGCCAACAGATCCAAACGAAGTGAAACAGAGATTGGCAGAGCCAAACAGAACCTGGCAGAGGCAAACAGAGCCAAACAGAGCCTGGCAGAGCCAAACAGAGCCAGAGAGCCAAATGAAGCCAAACAGAGCCCCACAGAGTCAAATAGAGTGACAGCAGAGACTGGCAGTGCCAAACAGAGCCAAACGCAGTCAAACAGTGCCCTGCAGACAAACAGAGTCTGGAAGACCAAAGAGGACATGAATGAGCCAAACAATGCCAAACAGATCCTGGCAGAATCAAACAGAGCCTGGCAGTCAGCAGAGGCATGCAACCGCAAACAGTGCCTGGAAGTGCGTGGTAGAGACTGAAAGAGTGGAACAGAGCCTGCTCCAGCCAAACTGAGCCAAAAAGAGCCTGGCAGAGCAGTACAGAGCCTGGCAGAGCCTAACAGAGCAAAACAGGGCCAGCTGGAGCCAAACAGTGCCAAACGGAGATTGGCAGAGCCAATCAGAGTCTGGCAGTGCAAAACAGAGCCTGGCAGAGCCAAACAGAGCCAGGCAGAGCCAAACAGAGCCAGGCAGAGCCAAGCAGAGCCTGGCAGAGCCAAACAGAGCCTGGCAGACACAAAGAGAACCAAACAGAGGCTGGAAGAGCCAAACATAGCCTGGCAGAGCCAAACTGCGGCAAACAGAGCCACACCATGCCTGGTAGAGCCCAAAGGCGTGAAGCAGTGTCTGGTAGAGCCAAACAGAGCCAGCGAGTCAAGCAGATCTTGGCAGAGCCAAAATAGAGCCTGGCATAGGCACAGAGAGCCAAACAGATGCTGGAAGACTCAAACTGTGCCTGGCAGAGTCAAACAGAGCCAAACAGAGCCACACAGAGTCAAGCAGAGTGACAGCAGAGACTGGCAGTGCCAAACAGAGCCAAACACAGTCAAACAGTGCCCTGCAGACAAACAGAACCTGGCAGAGGCAAACAGAGCCAAACAGAGTCTGGCTCAGCCAAACAGAGGCAAACAGAGCCGAACAGAGCCGGGCAGAGCCAAAGAGTGCCTTGCAGATCCAAACAGAGCCATTCTGAGCCAGAGAGAGGCTAACAAAGAAAGGCAGTGCCAAATAGAGAGGAACTGAGACTGGCAGAGCCAACCAGAGCCTGGCAGAGCCAAAAAGAACCAAAGAGAGCCTGGCAGAGCTGAACAGAACCAAGCAGAGCCTGGCAGAACCATACAGAGCATGACAGAGCCCAGCAGAGCGTTGCAGTGACAAACAGAGCCTGCTAGAGCCTGGCAGAGCCAAACAGAGGGAAACAGAGCCTGGCAGAGATAGACAGAGCCAGAGAGCCAAGCAGATCTTGGCAGAGCCAAAGCAGAGCCTGACGGAGGCAAGGAGAGCCAAGCAAAGGCTGGTAGATCCCAAGAGAGCCTGGCAGGGCCAAGTAAAGCCAAACAGAGCCCCACAGAGTCAAACAGAGTGACAGCAGAGACTGGCAGTGCCAAACAGAGCCAAACATAGTCAAACAGTGCCCTGCAGACAAACAGAGCCTGGAAGAGCCAAAGAGGATTGATGGAGCTGAACAACGAAAAAGTGATCCTGTCCGAGCCAAACAGAGCCAGAGGGAGCCTGACAGAGTCAAGCAGAGCCGTGCAACGACAAACAGAGCCTGGTTGTGCCTGGCAGAGACTGACAGAGTGGAACAGAGCCTGGCCCAGCCAAACTGAGCCAAAAAGGGCCTGGCAGATTCATACAGAGCTTGACAAAGCTGAACAGAGCCAAACAGGACCAAGCCGTGCCAAACAGAACAAAGCAGAAACAAGCAGAGGTTGGCAGAGCCAATCAGAGTCTGGCAGAGAGAAACAGAGCCAGACAGAGCCAAGCAGAGCCAAACGGAGCCTGGCAGAACTAACCATAGCCTCACTGAGCCAGGCAGAGCCAAACAGAGCCAGAAAGAGCCTGGCAGATTCAAACTGATCCAATGACAGCCAAGTAGAGCCTGCCAGAGCCAAAGTGAGGCTGGCAGAGCCAATGAGAGCCAAAGGGAGCCTTGCATAGCCAAAGAGAGCCAAACAGAGCCAGACAGATCCATGCAGAGCCAAATAGAGCCAAACAGATCCAAGCAGAGCATGGCAGAAACAGGCGGAGCCTAGCAGTGCCAAGAAGAGCTGGACAGAGCCTGGAAGAGCTCAACAGAGCCAGGCGAAGCCAAACAGAGCCCCACAAATTCAAACAGAGTGACAGCAGAGACTGGCAGTGCCAAACAGAGCCAAAGGCAGTCAAACAGTGCTCTGCAGACAAACAGAGACTGGAAGAGCCAAAGAGGAAGTGATGGAGCCAAACAGTGCCAAACAGATCCTGGCAGAATCAAACAGAGCCTGGAAGAGTCAAGCAGAGCCATGCAACAGCAAACAGAGCCTGGTAGTGCCTGGCAGCAACTGAAAGAGTGGAACAGAGCCTGGCCCAGCCAAACTGAGCCAAACAGAGCCTAGCAGATTCATACAGAGCCAGACAGAGCCAAGCAGAGCCTGTCAGAGCCAAACTGAGCCTGGCAGAGCCAACCATAGCCTCACTGAGCCTGGCAGAACCAAACAGAGCCTGGCAGAGCCAAACATAGCCTCACTGAGCCAGGCAGAACTGAACAGAGCCAGAATGAACCTGGCAGAGTCAAACAGAGCCAAAGACAGCCAAACTGAGGCTGGCAGAGCCAGCGAGAGCCAAAGAGATAATTGCACTGCCAATGAGAGCCAAACAGAGCCAAGCAGATCCATGCAGACACAAAAAGAGCCAAACAGATCCAAGCAGAGCCTGGCAGAAACAGGCGGAGCCTTGCAGTGCCAAGAAGAGCTGGAAAGAGTCTGGCAGAGCTAAACAGAGCCTGGCAGAGCGAAACAGAGCCTGACGGAGGTAAGGAGAGCCAAGCAGAGCCTGGCAGAGCCAAGTGAAGCCAAACAGAGCCCCACAAAGTCAAACAGAGTGACAGCAGAGCCTGGCAGAGTCAAGCAGAGCAATGCGTCGGCAAACAGAGCCTGGAAGTGCCTGGCAGAGACTGACAGAGTGGAACAGAGCCTGGCCCAGCCAAACTGAGCCGAAAAGAGCCTGGCAGAGTCATACAGAGCCTGGCAAAGCTGAACAGAGCAAAACAGGACCAAGCGGAGCCAAACAGAACCAAGCAGAGGTTGGCAGAGCCAATCAGAGTCTGGCAGAGCAAAACAGAGCCAGACAGAGCCAAGCAGAGCCTGGCAGAGCCAACAGAACCTGACAGAGCCAAGGAGAGCCAGACCGAGCCTGACAGAGCCAACCAGAATGTTGCTCGTCCAGGTAGAGCCAGACGGAGCTCAAAAGAGCCTGGCACAGCTGAACAGAGACAAACAGAGCCAAGCAGAGCCTGTCATAGCAAAAAAGAGCCTGGCAGAGGCAATCAGATCCAAACAGAGTCTGGCGGAACCAAATAGAGCCTGGCAGAGCCTGGCAGAGCCAAACAGTTCCATTTGGAGCCTGGCAGAGCCAATTAAATCCCAACAGAGCCAAACAGAACAAAACAGATCCAAACAGAGACAAAAGGAGCCTGGTGGAGCCAAACGGAGCCAGAAAGAACCTGGCCCAGCCAGATAGGGGCAAACAGAGCCTGGCAGTGTGAATAATTCCCAAACCGAGTCTGGTAGGGCCAAACAGAGACAAACTGTTCCAGACAGTGCCTGACAGAGCCAAACAGAGGCAAACAGAGCCTGGTACAGTGAAACAGAGCCTGGCAGAACCTAACAGAGCCAAAGAGAGCTAAACAGAGCCAACCAAGACAAACAGTTCCAAACAGAGCAAAGCAGTGCCTGGCAGGTTCAAACAGAGCCAAACAGAACCTGCCACAGCCAAAATGAGCCAAGCTGAGCCTAGCAGAGCCAAAGAGTGCCTGGCAGAGCCCAACAAAGCTTGGTAGAGAGCCAACCATAGCCCCGCTGAGACTGGCAGAGCCAGCCACATCCTGGTAGAGCTAAACAGAGCCAAAGAGAGACTAGCAGGGCGAAACTGAGACAGACAGAGCCAAACAGAGCCTGGCAAACCAAAGAGTGCCTTGCAGAACCAAACAGATCCTATCTGAACCAAGAGTGGCAAAGAAAGCATGGCAGCGCCAAATAGAGCGAAACTGAGCCAACCAGAGCCTGGCAGAGCCAAACAGAGGGAAACAGAGCCTGGCAGAGCCAAAGAAAGCCAAAGAGCCAAGCAGATCTTGGCAGAGCCAAAACAGAGCCTGACGGAGGCAAGGAGAGCCGAGCATAGGCTGGAAGATCCAAACAGAGTCTGGCAGAGCCAGGTGAAGCCAGACAGAGCCCCACAGAGTCAAACAGAGTGACAGCAGAGACTGGCAGTGCCAAACAGAGCCAAACGCAGTCAAACAGTGCCCTGCAGACAAATGGAGACTGGAAGAGCCAAAGAGGACATGAATGAGCCAAACAGTGCCAAACAGATCCTGACAGAGCCCAAGAGAGCCTGGTAGAGTCAAGCAGAGCCATGCAACGGCAAACAGAGCCTGGTAGTGCCTGGCAGCGACTGAAAGAGTGGAACAGAGCCTGGCCCAGCCAAACTGAGCCAAAAAGAGCCTGGCAGAGCAGTGCAGAGCCTGGCAGAGCCTAACAGAGCAAAACAGGGCCAAGCGGAGCCAAACAGAGCCAAACGGAGATTGGCAGAGTGAAGCAGAGTCTGGCAGAGCATAACAGAGCCTGGAAGAGCCAAACAGAGCCAGACAGAGCCAAGCAGAGCCTCACTGAGCCAGTCAGGGCCAAAAAGACCCAGAAAGAGCCTGGCAGAGTCAGACAGAGAAAAAGACAGCCAATCAGAGCCTGCCAGACCCAAACTGTAACTCTGTTTGCCTCTGTTTAACTCTGTTTGCCTCAGTCTGCCTCTTTTTAAATCTGTTTGCCTCTTTTTGCATCTCTTTAACTCTGCCTCTCTATGCCTCTGTTAGTATCTGTTTAACTCTGTTTGCATCTGTTTGCCTCTGTTTCTCTCTGTTCACCTCTGTCTGCCTCTGTCTGACTCTGTTTAAGTCTGTTTGACTCTGCCTAACTTTGTTTGCCTCTGTTTGGCTCTGTTTACATCCGTTTAAATCAGTTTGCCTCTGTTTAACTGTGTTTGCCTCTGTTTGCCGCTGTTTGCCTCTGTTTAACTCTGTTTGCCTCTGTTTGCCTCTGTTTAACTCTGTTTAACCCTGTTTGCCTCTGTTTAACTCTGTTTAATTCTGTTTGCCTCGGTTGAACTGTGTTTGCCTCTGTTTAACTCTGTTTGCCTCTGTTAGCCTCTGTTTGCCTCTGTCTGCCTCTGTTTCAGTCTGTTTGACTCTGCCTAAATCGGTTTGCCTCTGTTTAACACTGTTTGCCTCTGTTTAACTCTGTTTAATTGTGTTTGCCTGTTTGACTCTGTTTAACTCTGCTTGCCTCGGTTTAACTCTGTTTAACTCTGTCTGTCTCTGTTTGCCTCTGTTTGACTCTGTTTGCCCCTGTTTGACTCTTTAATCCTGTTTGATTCTGCATGTTTCTGTTGTCCTCTGTTTGCCTCTGTTTCACTCTGTTTTACTCTTTTTGCCTCTGTTTAACTGTGTATGCCTCTGTTTAACTCTGTTTGCCTCTGTTAGCCTCTGTCTGCGTCTGTATGCCTCTGTTTGCCTATGTCTGCCTCTCTTTAACTTTGTTTGCCTCTGTTTAACTCTGTTTGCCCCTGTTTGACTCTGTTTAATCCTGTTTGATTCTGCTTGTTTCTGTTGTCCTCTGTTTGACTCTGTTTCACTCTGTTCACCTCTGTCTGACTCTGTCTGACTCTGTATAGCTCTGTTTTACACTGTTTGCCTCTGTCTCTGTTTAACTCTGTTTTACTCTTTTTGCCTCTGTTTAACTGTGTATGCCTCTGTTTAACTCTGTTTGCCTCTGTTACCCTCTGTCTGCGTCTGTATGCCTATGTTTGCCTGTCTGCCTCTGTTTAACTCTGTTTGCCTCTGGTTCACTCTGTTTCACTCTGTTCACATCTGTCTGCCTCTGTCTGATGCTGTTTCAGTGTGTTTCAATCTGCCTAAATCTGTTTGCCTCTGTTTGCCTCTGTTTAACTCTGTGTGCCGATGTTTAACTCTGTTTAAATCTATTTACATCTGTTTCACTCTGTTCACCTCTGCCTGACTCTGCCTCTGCCTGACTCTGTATAAGTCTGTTTGACTCTGTCTAACTCTGTTTGCCTATGTTTGGCTCCGTTTAAATCTGTTTGCTGCTGTTTGCCTCAGTTTAACTCTGTTTGCCTCTGTTTGCCACTGTTTAACTCTGTTTAACCCTGTTTAACCCTGTTTGCCTCTGTCTAACTCCGTTGAACTCTGTTTGCCTCTGTTTAACTCTATTTGCCTCTGTTTACCTCGGTTTAACTCTGTTTGCCTCTGTTTGCCTCTGTTTAATTGTGTTTGCCTCTGTTTAACTCTTTTTGCCTCTGTTTGCCTCTGTTTGACTCTGTGTAAATCTGTTTAACTCTGTTTAACTCTGTTTGCCTCTGTTTAACTCTGTTTAACTCTGTTTGCCTCTGTTTGCCTCTGTTTAACTCTGTTTAACTCTCTTTGTCTCTGTTTGCATCTGTCTGCCTCTGTGTATCTCTGTTCAACTCTGATTAACTCTTTTTGCCACTGTTTAACTCTGTTTAACTCTGTTTGCCTCTGTTTGCCTCTGTTCAACTCTCCTTGAATCTGCTTGCCTCTGTTTAACTCTGTTTGCCTTTGTTTGCCTCTGTTTGACTCTGTGTAAATCTGTTTAACTCTGTTTAACTCTGTTTGCCTTTGTGTAACTCTGTTTAAATCTGTTTGCCTCTGGTTGAAAACGTCTGCCTCTATTTGCCTCTGCTAGACTCTGTTTACCTCTGTTTGCCTCTGTTTAACTTTCTTTGCCTCTGTTTAACTCAGTTTCCCTCTGTTCAAATCTGTCTTTATCTGTTTGCCTCTGCTTAATTCTGTTTGCCTCTGCTTAACTCTGCTTGCCTCTGTATGCCTTTGTGTCATTCTGTTTAACAATGTGTAACTCTGTTTTACTCTGTCTGGCTCTGCTTGCCTCTGTTTGCTTCTGATTAATTTTGTTTGCCTCTGTCTAACTCTGTTTCAATCTGTTTGGCATTGTTTGCCTCTGATTGCCTCTGATTAACTCTGTTTGCCTCTGTTCAACTCTGTTTCACTCCGTTCACCTCTGTTTCACTCCGTTCACCTCTGTCTTCCTCTGTCTGAGCCTGTTTCAGTGTGTTTGACTCTGCCTTAATCTGTTTGCCCCTGTTTGCCTCTGTTTAACACGGTTTGCCTATGTTTGCCTCTGTTTAACTCTGTGTGCCGCTGTTTAACTCTGTTTAACTCTGTTTGCCTCTGTTTCAATCTGTTTTAATCTGTTTGCCTCTGCTTAACTCTGTTTGCCTCTGTTTAACTCTGCTTGCCTCTGTATGGGTCTGTGTCACTCTGTTTAACAATGTGTAACTCTGTTTAATTGTGTTTAACTCTCTTTAACTCTGTGTTGCTCTTTCAACTCTGTTTGCCTCTGTTTAACTCTGTTTGCCTCTGTCTAACTCTGGTTCAATCTGTTTGGCACTGCTTGCCTCCGTTTGCCTCTGTTTAACTCTGTATGCCTCTGTTTAATTCTGTTTGCCTCTCTTTGCCTCTGCTAAACTCTGTTTAATTATGATTGCCTCGGTTTAACTCTGTTTGCCTATGTTTAACTCTATTTAACTCTGTTTGCCTCTGTTTAAATCTGATTACATCAGTTCGCATCTGTTTGCCTCTGTTTAACTCTGTTTGCCGCTGATTGTCTCTGTTTGCCTCTGTTTAACTCTGTTTGCCTCTGTTTAACTCTGCTTGCCTCCATTTGCCTTTGTTTAACTCTCTATAAATCTGTTCACCTCTGTTTAACTCTGTTTCCCTCTGTGTGCCACGGATTAACTCTGTTTTCCTCTTTTTAACTCTGTTTGCCTCTGTTTGCCTCTGTTAAACTCTGTTTATCTCTGTTTGCCTCTGCTTAACTCTGTTTGCCTCTGTTTAACTCTGGTTGCCTCTGTCAAACTCTCGTTAGCTCTGATGGGCTCTGTTAAACTCAGTTTTCCTTTGTTTGCCTCTGTTTAACACTTTTTGCCTCCGTTTGCCTCTGTTTAACACTGTTTAACTCTGTTTGATTCTGTTTGCCTCTGTCCAACTCTGCTTAAATTTGTTTGCATCTCTTTAATTCTGTTTGCCTCTCTTTGCCTCTGTTTAACTATGTTTAAATCTGATTGCCTCGGTTTAACTCTGTTTGCCTCTGTTTAACTCTATTTAACTCTGTTTGCCCCTGTCTGCCTCTGTCCAACTCTGATAAACTCTGTTTGCCGCTGTTTAAATCTGATTACATCTGTTTGCCTCTGTTGAAAACTGTATAATTCTGTGTGCATCTCGTTAAATCTATATGCCTCTGTTTGCCTCTGTATAACTCTGTTTGCCTCTGTTTAACTCTGTTTGCCTCTATTTAGCTCTGTTTAACTCTGTTTGCCTCTGTTCAACTCTGTTTGCCTCTGTTTAACTCTGTTAGCATCTGTTGAACTCTATTTAAATCTGTTTGCCTCTGATTGACTCTGTTTGCCTCTGTATAACTCTGCTTAACTCTGTTCACCTCTGTTTAACTCTGTTTGCATCTATTTAGCTCTGTTTAACTCTATTTGCCTCTGTTTAATTCTGTTATCCTCTGTTGAGCTCTATTTAATTCTCTTAGCCTCTATTTAACTCCGTTTGCCTCTGTTCAACTCTGTTTGCCTCTGCTTGCCTCTATTTAAGTCTGCTTAATGCCGTTTGCATCTGTTTAACTCTGCCAACCCTGTTTGCCTCTGTTTAAAACTGTTTGCCTCTCTTTGCCTCTGTTCAACTCTGTTTGCCTCTATTTAAGTCGGTTTAACGCCGTTTGCCTCTGTTTAACTCTGCCTAACCCTGTTTGCCTCTGTTTAACTCTGTTTGCCTCTGTTTGCCTCTGTTTAACTCTGTTTGCCTCTGTTTGTCTCTGTTTGCCTCTGTTTAACTCTGTTTGCTTCTGTTTAACTCTGTGTAAATCTTTTCACCTCTGTTTAACTCTGTTTCCCTCTGTGTGCCACGGTTTAACTCTGTTTAACTCTGTTTGCCTCTGTTTAACTCTGTTAGCCTCTGTTGAACTCTGTTTGCCTCTGTTTAATTCTGTTTAATTGTGTCTGCCTCTGTTTGCATCTGTTTAACTCTCTTTCACTCTGTTTGCCTCTGTTTAACTCTGTTTGCCTCTGTTTAACTCTGTTTGCCTCTGTTTGGCTCTGTTTGACTTTGTTTGCCTTTGTGTAACTCTGTTTAACTCTGTTTGCCTCTGTTTGACAATGTCTGCCTCTGTTTGCCTCTGCTAGACTCTGTTTACCTCTGTTTGCCTCTGTTTAACTCTCTTTGCCTCTGTTTAACTCTGTTTACCTGTGTTAAACTCTGTTTGCCTCTGTTTAAATCTGTTTAACTCTGTTTGCCTCTGTTTGCCTCTGTTCAACTCTGTTGAACTCTGTTTAGCTCTGTTTGCCTCTGTCTAAGTCTGTTTGCCTCTTTTTGCCTCTGTTTAACTCTGGTTTCCTCCATCTAAGTCTCATTAACTCTGATGGCCTTTGTAAAGCTCAGTTTCCCTTTGTTTGCCTCTGTTTAACTCTGTTTGAATCTTTTTAACTCTGTTTTCCTCTGTTTAATTCTGTTTGCCTCTGTTTGCCAATGTTAAACTCTGTTTGCCTCAGCTTGCCTCTGTTAAACTCTGTTTATCTCTGTTTGCCTCTGTTTACCTCTGTTTGCCTCTGTTTGCCTCTGTTTAACTCTGTTTATCTCTGTTTGCCTCTGTTTGCCTCTGTTTATCTCTGTTTGCCTCTGTTTACCTCTGTTTGCCTCTGCTTTGCTCTGTTTAACTCTGTTTGCCACTGTTCAACTCGGTTTGCCTCTGTTTAACTCTGTTTGTCTCTGTTTACCTCTGTTTCTCTCTGTTTGCCTCTGTTTGCCTCTGTTTAATTCTGTTTAATTGTGTTTGCCTTGTTTGCATCTGTTTAACTCTCCTTCACTCTCTTTGCCTCTGTTTAACTCTGTTTGCCTCTGTTTAATTGTGTTTGCCTCTGTTTGCATCTGATTAACTGTCTTTCACTCTGTTTGCCTCTGTATGGCTCTGTTTGACTTTGTTTGCCTTTGTGTTACTCTGTTTAACTCTGTTTGCCTCAGCTTGCCTCTGTTTAACTCTGTTTGCCTCTGTTTGCCTCTGTTTGCCTCTGTTTATCTCTGTTTGCCTCTGTTTACCTCTGTTTGCCTCTGCTTTGCTCTGTTTAACTCTGTTTGCCACTGTTCAACTCGGTTTGCCTCTGTTTAACTCTGTTTGTCTCTGTTTACCTCTGTTTCTCTCTGTTTGCTTCTGTTTGCCTCTGTTTAATTCTGTTTAATTGTGTTTGCCTTGTTTGCATCTGTTTAACTCTCCTTCACTCTGTTTGCCTCTGTTTAACTCTGTTTGCCTCTGTTTGCATCTGTTTAACTGTCTTTCACTCTGTTTGCCTCTGTTTGGCTCTGTTTGACTTTGTTTGCCTTTGTGTTACTCTGTTTAACTCTGTTTGCCTCTGTTTGAAAATGTCTGCCTCTGTTTGCCTCTGCTAGACTCTGTTTACCTCTGTTTGCCTCTGTTTAACTCTCTTTGCATCTGTTTAACTCTGTTTGCCTCTGTTTAAATCTGTTTTAATCTGTTTGCCTCTGCTGAACTCTGTTTGCCTCTGTTTAATTCTGTTTAACTCTCTTTGCATCTGTTTCACTCTGGTTGCCTCCGTCTAACTCTCATTAACTCTGCTGGCCTCTGTATAACTCAGTTTTCCTTTGTTTGCCTCAGTTTAACTCTGTTTGCATCTGTTTAACTCTGTTCGCCTCTGTTTAACTCTGTTTGGCTCTGTTTAGCTCTGTTTAACTGTTTGCCTCTGTTCAACTCTGTTTGCCTCTGTTTAACTCAGTTATCCTCTGTTGAACTCTATTTAATTGTGGTAGCCTCTGTTTAACTCTGTTTGCCTCTGTTCAACTCTGTTTGCCTCTGCTTGCCTCTATTATAGTCTGTTTAATGCCGTTTGCCTCTGTTTAACTCTGCCTAACCCTGTTTCACTCTGTTTGCCTCTGTTTCCCTCTGTTTCACTCTGTTTGCCTCGGTTTAACTCTGTTCGCCTCTGTTAAACTCTGTTTGGCTCTGTTTGCCTCTGTTAAACTCTGTTTGCCTCTATTTTGCTCTTTTTCACTCTGTTCGCCTTTGGTTAACACTGTTTGCCTCTATTCAGCTCTTTTTAACTCTGTTTGCCTCTGTTCAACTCTGTTTGCCTCTGTTTAACTCTGTTAGCATCTGTTGAACTCTATTTAAATCTGTTTGCCTCTGATTGACTCTGTTTGCCTCTGTATAACTCTGCTTAACTCTGTTCGCCTCTGTTTAACTCTGTTTGCATCTATTTAGCTCTGTTTAACTCTATTTGCCTCTGTTTAATTCAGTTATCCTCTGTTGAGCTCTATTTAATTCTCTTAGCCTCTATTTAACTCCGTTTGCCTCTGTTCAACTCTGTTTGCCTCTGCTTGCCTCTTTTTAAGTCTGCTTAATGCCGTTTGCATCTGTTTAACTCTGCCAACCCTGTTTGCCTCTGTTTAAAACTGTTTGCCTCTCTTTGCCTCTGTTCAACTCTGTTTGCCTCTATTTAAGTCGGTTTAACGCCGTTTGCCTCTGTTTAACTCTGCCTAACCCTGTTTGCCTGTTTAACTCTGTTTGCCTCTGTTTGCCTCTGTTTAACTCTGTTTGCCTCTGTTTGTCTCTGTTTGCCTCTGTTTAACTCTGTTTGCTTCTGTTTAACTCTGTGTAAATCTTTTCACCTCTGTTTAACTCTGTTTCCCTCTGTGTGCCACGGTTTAACTCTGTTTAACTCTGTTTGCCTCTGTTTAACTCTGTTAGCCTCTGTTGAACTCTGTTTGCCTCTGTTTAATTCTGTTTAATTGTGTTTGCCTCTGTTTGCATCTGTTTAACTCTCTTTCACTCTGTTTGCCTCTGTTTAACTCTGTTTGCCTCTGTTTAACTCTGTTTGCCTCTGTTTGGCTCTGTTTGACTTTGTTTGCCTTTGTGTAACTGTTTAACTCTGTTTGCCTCTGTTTGACAATGTCTGCCTCTGTTTGCCTCTGCTAGACTCACTTATTCTCTGTTGAGCTCTATTTAATTCGGTTAGCCTCTATTTAACTCTGTTTGCCTCTGTTCAACTCTGTTTGCCTCTGCTTGCCTCTATTTAAGTCTGTTTAAGGCCGTTTGCCTCTGTTTAACTCTGCCTAACCCTGTTTGCCTGTTTAACTCTGTTTGCCTCTCTTTGCCTCTGTTTAACTCTGTTGGCCACTGTTTGTCTCTGTTTGCCTCTGTTTAACTCTGTGTGCTTCTGTTTAAGTCTGTGTAAATCTTTTCACCTTTGTTTAACTCTGTTTCCCGCTGTGTGCCTCGGTTTAACTCTGTTTAACTCTGTTTGCCTCTGTTTAACTCTGTTAGCCTCTGTTGAACTCTGTTTGCCTCTGTTTAATTCTGTTTAATTGTGTTTGCCTCTGTTTGCATCTGTTTAACTCTCTTTCACTCTGTTTGCCTCTGTTTAACTCCGTTTGCCTCTGTTTAACTCTGTTTGCCTCTGTTTGGCTCTGTTTGACTTTGTTTGCCTTTGTGTAACTCTGTTTAACTCTGTTTGCCTCTGTTTGACAATGTCTGCCTCTGTTTGCCTCTGCTAGACTCACTTATTCTCTGTTGAGCTCTATTTAATTCTGTTAGCCTCTATTTAATTCTGTTTGCCTCTGTTCAACTCTGTTTGCCTCTGCTTGCCTCTATTTAAGTCTGTTTAAGGCCGTTTGCCTCTTTTTAACTCTGCCTAACCCTGTTTGCCTGTTTAACTCTGTTTGCCTCTCTTTGCCTCTGTTTAACTCTGTTGGCCTCTGTTTGTCTCTGTTTGCCTCTGTTTAACTCTGTGTGCTTCTGTTTAACTCTGTTTAAATCTTTTCACCTTTGTTTAACTCTGTTTCCCTCTGTGTGCCTCGGTTTAACTCTGTTTAACTCTGTTTGCCTCTGTTTAACTCTGTTAGCCTCTGTTGAACTCTGTTTGCCTCTGTTTAATTCTGTTTAATTGTGTTTGCCTCTGTTTGCATCTGTTTAACTCTCTTTCACTCTGTTTGCCTCTGTTTAACTCCGTTTGCCTCTGTTTAACTCTGTTTGCCTCTGTTTGGCTCTGTTTGCCTCTGTTTGCCTCTGTTCAACTCTGTTGAACTCTGTTTAGCTCTGTTTGCCACTGTCTAAGTCTGTTTGCCTCTTTTTGCCTCTGTTTAACTCTGGTTTCCTCCATCTAAGTCTCATTAACTCTGATGGCCTTTGTATAACTCAGTTTTCCTTTGTTTGCCTCTGTTTAACTCTGTTTGAATCTTTTTAACTCTGTTTTCCTCTGTTTAATTCTGTTTGCCTCTGTTTGCCAATGTTAAACTCTGTTTGCCTCTGCTTTGCTCTGTTTAGCTCTGTTTGCCACTGTTCAACTGTTTGCATCTGTTTAACTCTGTTTGCCTCAGCTTGCCTCTGTTTAACTCTGTTTGCCTCTGTTTGCCTCTGTTTAACTCTGTTTATCTCTGTTTGCCTCTGTTTACCTCTGTTTGCCTCTGCTTTGCTCTGTTTAACTCTGTTTGCCACTGTTCAACTCGGTTTGCCTCTGTTTAACTCTGTTTGTCTCTGTTTACCTCTGTTTCTCTCTGTTTGCCTCTGTTTGCCTCTGTTTAATTCTGTTTAATTGTGTTTGCCTTGTTTGCATCTGTTTAACTCTCCTTCACTCTGTTTGCCTCTGTTTAACTCTGTTTGCCTCTGTTTAATTGTGTTTGCCTCTGTTTGCATCTGTTTAACTGTCTTTCACTCTGTTTGCCTCTGTTTGGCTCTGTTTGACTTTGTTTGCCTTTGTGTTACTCTGTTTAACTCTGTTTGCCTCAGCTTGCCTCTGTTTAACTCTGTTTGCCTCTGTTTGCCTCTGTTTGCCTCTGTTTATCTCTGTTTGCCTCTGTTTACCTCTGTTTGCCTCTGCTTTGCTCTGTTTAACTCTGTTTGCCACTGTTCAACTCGGTTTGCCTCTGTTTAACTCTGTTTGTCTCTGTTTGACAATGTCTGCCTCTGTTTGCCTCTGCTAGACTCTCTTATTCTCTGCTGAGCTCTATTTAATTCGGTTAGCCTCTATTTAACTCTGTTTGCCTCTGTTCAACTCTGTTTGCCTCTGCTTGCCTCTATTTAAGTCTGTTTAAGTCCGTTTGCCTCTGTTTAACTCTGCCTAACCCTGTTTGCCTGTTTAACTCTGTTTGCCTCTCTTTGCCTCTGTTTAACTCTGTTGGCTTCTGTTTGTCTCTGTTTGCCTCTGCTTAACTCTGTGCGCTTCTGTTTAACTCTGTGTAAATCTTTTCAACTTTGTTTAACTCTGTTTCCCTCTGTGTGCCTCGGTTTAACTCTGTTTAACTCTGTTTGCCTCTGTTTAACTCTGTTAGCCTCTGTTGAACTCTGTTTGCCTCTGTTTAATTCTGTTTAATTGTATTTGCCTCTGTTTGCATCTGTTTAACTCTCTTTCACTCTGTTTGCCTCTGTTTAACTCCGTTTGCCTCTGTTTAACTCTGTTTGCCTCTGTTTGGCTCTGTTTGACTTTGTTTGCCTTTGTGTAACTCTGTTTAACTCTGTTTGCCTCTGTTTGACAATGTCTGCCTCTGTTTGCCTCTGCTAGACTCTGTTTACCTCTGTTTGCCTCTGTTTAACTCTCTTTGCCTCTGTTTAACTCTGTTTACCTGTATTAAACTCTGTTTGCCTCTGTTTAAATCTGTTTAACTCTGTTTGCCTCTGTTTGCCTCTGTTCAACTCTGTTGAACTCTGTTTAGCTCTGTTTGCCTCTGTCTAAGTCTGTTTGCCTCTTTTTGCCTCTGTTTAACTCTGGTTTCCTCCATCTAAGTCTCATTAACTCTGATGGCCTTTGTATAACTCAGTTTTCCTTTGTTTGCCTCTGTTTAACTCTGTTTGAATCTTTTTAACTCTGTTTTCCTCTGTTTAATCTGTTTGCCTCTGTTTGCCAATGTTAAACTCTGTTTGCCTCTGCTTTGCTCTGTTTAGCTCTGTTTGCCACTGTTCAACTGTTTGCATCTGTTTAACTCTGTTTGCCTCAGCTTGCCTCTGTTTAACTCTGTTTGCCTCTGTTTGCCTCTGTTTAACTCTGTTTATCTCTGTTTGCCTCTGTTTAACTCTGTTTATCTCTGTTTGCCTCTGTTTACCTCTGTTTGCCTCTGCTTTGCTCTGTTTAACTCTGTTTGCCACTGTTCAACTAGGTTTGCCTCTGTTTAACTCTGTTTGTCTCTGTTTACCTCTGTTTCTCTCTGTTTGCCTCTGTTTGCCTCTGTTTAATTCTGTTTAATTGTGTTTGCCTTGTTTGCATCTGTTTAACTCTCCTTCACTCTCTTTGCCTCTGTTTAACTCTGTTTGCCTCTGTTTAATTGTGTTTGCCTCTGTTTGCATCTGTTTAACTGTCCTTCACTCTGTTTGCCTCTGTTTGGCTCTGTTTGACTTTGTTTGCCTTTGTGTTACTCTGTTTAACTCTGTTTGCCTCAGCTTGTCTCTGTTTAACTCTGTTTGCCTCTGTTTGCCTCTGTTTATCTCTGTTTGCCTCTGTTTACCTCTGTTTGCCTCTGCTTTGCTCTGTTTAACACTGTTTGCCACTGTTCAACTCGGTTTGCCTCTGTTTAACTCTGTTTGTCTCTGTTTGACAATGTCTGCCTCTGTTTGCCTCTGCTAGACTCTCTTATTCTCTGTTGAGCTCTATTTAATTCGGTTAGCCTCTATTTAACTCTGTTTGCCTCTGTTCAACTCTGTTTGCCTCTGCTTGCCTCTATTTAAGTCTGTTTAAGGCCGTTTGCCTCTGTTTAACTCTGCCTAACCCTGTTTGCCTGTTTAACTCTGTTTGCCTCTCTTTGCCTCTGTTTAACTCTGTTGGCTTCTGTTTGTCTCTGTTTGCCTCTGTTTAACTCTGTGTGCTTCTGTTTAACTCTGTGTAAATCTTTTCACCTTTGTTTAACTCTGTTTCCCTCTGTGTGCCTCGGTTTAACTCTGTTTAACTCTGTTTGCCTCTGTTTAACTCTGTTAGCCTCTGTTGAACTCTGTTTGCCTCTGTTTAATTCTGTTTAATTGTGTTTGCCTCTGTTTGCATCTGTTTAACTCTCTTTCACTCTGTTTGCCTCTGTTTAACTCAGTTTGCCTCTGTTTAACTCTGTTTGCCTCTGTTTGGCTCTGTTTGACTTTGTTTGCCTTTGTGTAACTCTGTTTAACTCTGTTTGCCTCTGTTTGACAATGTCTGCCTCTGTTTGCCTCTGCTAGACTCTGTTTACCTCTGTTTGCCTCTGTTTAACTCTCTTTGCCTCTGTTTAACTCTGTTTACCTGTGTTAAACTCTGTTTGCCTCTGTTTAAATCTGTTTAACTCTGTTTGCCTCTGTTTGCCTCTGTTCAACTCTGTTGAACTCTGTTTAGCTCTGTTTGCCTCTGTCTAAGTCTGTTTGCCTCTTTTTGCCTCTGTTTAACTCTGGTTTCCTCCATCTAAGTCTCATTAACTCTGATGGCCTTTGTATAACTCAGTTTTCCTTTATTTGCCTCTGTTTAACTCTGTTTGAATCTTTTTAACTCTGTTTTCCTCTGTTTAATTCTGTTTAATTGTGTTTGCCTTGTTTGCATCTGTTTAACTCTCCTTCACTCTGTTTGCCTCTGTTTAACTCTGTTTGCCTCTGTTTAATTGTGTTTGCCTCTGTTTGCATCTGTTTAACTGTCTTTCACTCTGTTTGCCTCTGTTTGGCTCTGTTTGACTTTGTTTGCCTTTGTGTTACTCTGTTTAACTCTGTTTGCCTCAGCTTGCCTCTGTTTAACTCTGTTTGCCTCTGTTTGCCTCTGTTTGCCTCTGTTTATCTCTGTTTGCCTCTGTTTACCTCTGTTTGCCTCTGCTTTGCTCTGTTTAACTCTGTTTGCCACTGTTCAACTCGGTTTGCCTCTGTTTAACTCTGTTTGTCTCTGTTTACCTCTGTTTCTCTCTGTTTGCTTCTGTTTGCCTCTGTTTAATTCTGTTTAATTGTGTTTGCCTTGTTTGCATCTGTTTAACTCTCCTTCACTCTGTTTGCCTCTGTTTAACTCTGTTTGCCTCTGTTTGCATCTGTTTAACTGTCTTTCACTCTGTTTGCCTCTGTTTGGCTCTGTTTGACTTTGTTTGCCTTTGTGTTACTCTGTTTAACTCTGTTTGCCTCTGTTTGAAAATGTCTGCCTCTGTTTGCCTCTGCTAGACTCTGTTTACCTCTGTTTGCCTCTGTTTAACTCTCTTTGCATCTGTTTAACTCTGTTTGCCTCTGTTTAAATCTGTTTTAATCTGTTTGCCTCTGCTGAACTCTGTTTGCCTCTGTTTAATTCTGTTTAACTCTCTTTGCATCTGTTTCACTCTGGTTGCCTCCGTCTAACTCTCATTAACTCTGCTGGCCTCTGTATAACTCAGTTTTCCTTTGTTTGCCTCAGTTTAACTCTGTTTGCATCTGTTTAACTCTGTTTGCCTCTGTTTAACTCTGTTTGGCTCTGTTTAGCTCTGTTTAACTGTTTGCCTCTGTTCAACTCTGTTTGCCTCTGTTTAACTCAGTTATCCTCTGTTGAACTCTATTTAATTGTGGTAGCCTCTGTTTAACTCTGTTTGCCTCTGTTCAACTCTGTTTGCCTCTGCTTGCCTCTATTATAGTCTGTTTAATGCCGTTTGCCTCTGTTTAACTCTGCCTAACCCTGTTTCACTCTGTTTGCCTCTGTTTCCCTCTGTTTCACTCTGTTTGCCTCGGTTTAACTCTGTTCGCCTCTGTTAAACTCTGTTTGGCTCTGTTTGCCTCTGTTAAACTCTGTTTGCCTCTATTTTGCTCTTTTTCACTCTGTTCGCCTTTGGTTAACACTGTTTGCCTCTATTCAGCTCTTTTTAACTCTGTTTGCCTCTGTTCAACTCTGTTTGCCTCTGTTTAACTCTGTTAGCATCTGTTGAACTCTATTTAAATCTGTTTGCCTCTGATTGACTCTGTTTGCCTCTGTATAACTCTGCTTAACTCTGTTCGCCTCTGTTTAACTCTGTTTGCATCTATTTAGCTCTGTTTAACTCTATTTGCCTCTGTTTAATTCAGTTATCCTCTGTTGAGCTCTATTTAATTCTCTTAGCCTCTATTTAACTCCGTTTGCCTCTGTTCAACTCTGTTTGCCTCTGCTTGCCTCTATTTAAGTCTGCTTAATGCCGTTTGCATCTGTTTAACTCTGCCAACCCTGTTTGCCTCTGTTTAAAACTGTTTGCCTCTCTTTGCCTCTGTTCAACTATGTTTGCCTCTATTTAAGTCGGTTTAACGCCGTTTGCCTCTGTTTAACTCTGCCTAACCCTGTTTGCCTGTTTAACTCTGTTTGCCTCTGTTTGCCTCTGTTTAACTCTGTTTGCCTCTGTTTGTCTCTGTTTGCCTCTGTTTAACTCTGTTTGCTTCTGTTTAACTCTGTGTAAATCTTTTCACCTCTGTTTAACTCTGTTTCCCTCTGTGTGCCACGGTTTAACTCTGTTTAACTCTGTTTGCCTCTGTTTAACTCTGTTAGCCTCTGTTGAACTCTGTTTGCCTCTGTTTAATTCTGTTTAATTGTGTTTGCCTCTGTTTGCATCTGTTTAACTCTCTTTCACTCTGTTTGCCTCTGTTTAACTCTGTTTGCCTCTGTTTAACTCTGTTTGCCTCTGTTTGGCTCTGTTTGACTTTGTTTGCCTTTGTGTAACTGTTTAACTCTGTTTGCCTCTGTTTGACAATGTCTGCCTCTGTTTGCCTCTGCTAGACTCACTTATTCTCTGTTGAGCTCTATTTAATTCGGTTAGCCTCTATTTAACTCTGTTTGCCTCTGTTCAACTCTGTTTGCCTCTGCTTGCCTCTATTTAAGTCTGTTTAAGGCCGTTTGCCTCTGTTTAACTCTGCCTAACCCTGTTTGCCTGTTTAACTCTGTTTGCCTCTCTTTGCCTCTGTTTAACTCTGTTGGCCACTGTTTGTCTCTGTTTGCCTCTGTTTAACTCTGTGTGCTTCTGTTTAAGTCTGTGTAAATCTTTTCACCTTTGTTTAACTCTGTTTCCCGCTGTGTGCCTCGGTTTAACTCTGTTTAACTCTGTTTGCCTCTGTTTAACTCTGTTAGCCTCTGTTGAACTCTGTTTGCCTCTGTTTAATTCTGTTTAATTGTGTTTGCCTCTGTTTGCATCTGTTTAACTCTCTTTCACTCTGTTTGCCTCTGTTTAACTCCGTTTGCCTCTGTTTAACTCTGTTTGCCTCTGTTTGGCTCTGTTTGACTTTGTTTGCCTTTGTGTAACTCTGTTTAACTCTGTTTGCCTCTGTTTGACAATGTCTGCCTCTGTTTGCCTCTGCTAGACTCACTTATTCTCTGTTGAGCTCTATTTAATTCTGTTAGCCTCTATTTAACTCTGTTTGCCTCTGTTCAACACTGTTTGCCTCTGCTTGCCTCTATTTAAGTCTGTTTAAGGCCGTTTGCCTCTTTTTAACTCTGCCTAACCCTGTTTGCCTGTTTAACTCTGTTTGCCTCTCTTTGCCTCTGTTTAACTCTGTTGGCCTCTGTTTGTCTCTGTTTGCCTCTGTTTAACTCTGTGTGCTTCTGTTTAACTCTGTTTAAATCTTTTCACCTTTGTTTAACTCTGTTTCCCTCTGTGTGCCTCGGTTTAACTCTGTTTAACTCTGTTTGCCTCTGTTTAACTCTGTTAGCCTCTGTTGAACTCTGTTTGCCTCTGTTTAATTCTGTTTAATTGTGTTTGCCTCTGTTTGCATCTGTTTAACTCTCTTTCACTCTGTTTGCCTCTGTTTAACTCCGTTTGCCTCTGTTTAACTCTGTTTGCCTCTGTTTGGCTCTGTTTGACTTTGTTTGCCTTTGTGTAACTCTGTTTAACTCTGTTTGCCTCTGTTTGACAATGTCTGCCTCTGTTTGCCTCTGCTAGACTCTGTTTACCTCTGTTTGCCTCTGTTTAACTCTCTTTGCCTCTGTTTAACTCTGTTTACCTGTGCTAAACTCTGTTTGCCTCTGTTTAAATCTGTTTAAATCTGTTTGCCTCTGTTTGCCTCTGTTCAACTCTGTTGAACTCTGTTTAGCTCTGTTTGCCACTGTCTAAGTCTGTTTGCCTCTTTTTGCCTCTGTTTAACTCTGGTTTCCTCCATCTAAGTCTCATTAACTCTGATGGCCTTTGTATAACTCAGTTTTCCTTTGTTTGCCTCTGTTTAACTCTGTTTGAATCTTTTTAACTCTGTTTTCCTCTGTTTAATTCTGTTTGCCTCTGTTTGCCAATGTTAAACTCTGTTTGCCTCTGCTTTGCTCTGTTTAGCTCTGTTTGCCACTGTTCAACTGTTTGCATCTGTTTAACTCTGTTTGCCTCAGCTTGCCTCTGTTTAACTCTGTTTGCCTCTGTTTGCCTCTGTTTAACTCTGTTTATCTCTGTTTGCCTCTGTTTACCTCTGTTTGCCTCTGCTTTGCTCTGTTTAACTCTGTTTGCCACTGTTCAACTCGGTTTGCCTCTGTTTAACTCTGTTTGTCTCTGTTTACCTCTGTTTCTCTCTGTTTGCCTCTGTTTGCCTCTGTTTAATTCTGTTTAATTGTGTTTGCCTTGTTTGCATCTGTTTAACTCTCCTTCACTCTGTTTGCCTCTGTTTAACTCTGTTTGCCTCTGTTTAATTGTGTTTGCCTCTGTTTGCATCTGTTTAACTGTCTTTCACTCTGTTTGCCTCTGTTTGGCTCTGTTTGACTTTGTTTGCCTTTGTGTTACTCTGTTTAACTCTGTTTGCCTCAGCTTGCCTCTGTTTAACTCTGTTTGCCTCTGTTTGCCTCTGTTTGCCTCTGTTTATCTCTGTTTGCCTCTGCTTTGCTCTGTTTAACTCTGTTTGCCACTGTTCAACTCGGTTTGCCTCTGTTTAACTCTGTTTGTCTCTGTTTGACAATGTCTGCCTCTGTTTGCCTCTGCTAGACTCTCTTATTCTCTGCTGAGCTCTATTTAATTCGGTTAGCCTCTATTTAACTCTGTTTGCCTCTGTTCAACTCTGTTTGCCTCTGCTTGCCTCTATTTAAGTCTGTTTAAGTCCGTTTGCCTCTGTTTAACTCTGCCTAACCCTGTTTGCCTGTTTAACTCTGTTTGCCTCTCTTTGCCTCTGTTTAACTCTGTTGGCTTCTGTTTGTCTCTGTTTGCCTCTGCTTAACTCTGTGCGCTTCTGTTTAACTCTGTGTAAATCTTTTCAACTTTGTTTAACTCTGTTTCCCTCTGTGTGCCTCGGTTTAACTCTGTTTAACTCTGTTTGCCTCTGTTTAACTCTGTTAGCCTCTGTTGAACTCTGTTTGCCTCTGTTTAATTCTGTTTAATTGTGTTTGCCTCTGTTTGCATCTGTTTAACTCTCTTTCACTCTGTTTGCCTCTGTTTAACTCCGTTTGCCTCTGTTTAACTCTGTTTGCCTCTGTTTGGCTCTGTTTGACTTTGTTTGCCTTTGTGTAACTCTGTTTAACTCTGTTTGCCTCTGTTTGACAATGTCTGCCTCTGTTTGCCTCTGCTAGACTCTGTTTACCTCTGTTTGCCTCTGTTTAACTCTCTTTGCCTCTGTTTAACTCTGTTTACCTGTGTTAAACTCTGTTTGCCTCTGTTTAAATCTGTTTAACTCTGTTTGCCTCTGTTTGCCTCTGTTCAACTCTGTTGAACTCTGTTTAGCTCTGTTTGCCTCTGTCTAAGTCTGTTTGCCTCTTTTTGCCTCTGTTTAACTCTGGTTTCCTCCATCTAAGTCTCATTAACTCTGATGGCCTTTGTATAACTCAGTTTTCCTTTGTTTGCCTCTGTTTAACTCTGTTTGAATCTTTTTAACTCTGTTTTCCTCTGTTTAATTCTGTTTGCCTCTGTTTGCCAATGTTAAACTCTGTTTGCCTCTGCTTTGCTCTGTTTAGCTCTGTTTGCCACTGTTCAACTGTTTGCATCTGTTTAACTCTGTTTGCCTCAGCTTGCCTCTGTTTAACTCTGTTTGCCTCTGTTTGCCTCTGTTTAACTCTGTTTATCTCTGTTTGCCTCTGTTTACCTCTGTTTGCCTCTGCTTTGCTCTGTTTAACTCTGTTTGCCACTGTTCAACTCGGTTTGCCTCTGTTTAACTCTGTTTGTCTCTGTTTACCTCTGTTTCTCTCTGTTTGCCTCTGTTTGCCTCTGTTTAATTCTGTTTAATTGTGTTTGCCTTGTTTGCATCTGTTTAACTCTCCTTCACTCTCTTTGCCTCTGTTTAACTCTGTTTGCCTCTGTTTAATTGTGTTTGCCTCTGTTTGCATCTGTTTAACTGTCTTTCACTCTGTTTGCCTCTGTTTGGCTCTGTTTGACTTTGTTTGCCTTTGTGTTACTCTGTTTAACTCTGTTTGCCTCAGCTTGCCTCTGTTTAACTCTGTTTGCCTCTGTTTGCTTCTGTTTGCCTCTGTTTATCTCTGTTTGCCTCTGTTTACCTCTGTTTGCCTCTGCTTTGCTCTGTTTAACTCTGTTTGCCACTGTTCAACTCGGTTTGCCTCTGTTTAACTCTGTTTGTCTCTGTTTACCTCTGTTTCTCTCTGTTTGCCTCTGTTTGCCTCTGTTTAATTCTGTTTAATTGTGTTTGCCTTGTTTGCATCTGTTTAACTCTCCTTCACTCTCTTTGCCTCTGTTTAACTCTGTTTGCCTCTGTTTAATTGTGTTTGCCTCTGTTTGCATCTGTTTAACTGTCTTTCACTCTGTTTGCCTCTGTTTATCTCTGTTTGACTTTGTTTGCCTTTGTGTTACTCTGTTTAACTCTGTTTGCCTCAGCTTGCCTCTGTTTAACTCTGTTTGCCTCTGTTTGCTTCTGTTTGCCTCTGTTTATCTCTGTTTGCCTCTGTTTACCTCTGTTTGCCTCTGCTTTGCTCTGTTTAACTCTGTTTGCCACTGTTCAACTCGGTTTGCCTCTGTTTAACTCTGTTTGTCTCTGTTTACCTCTGTTTCTCTCTGTTTGCCTCTGTTTGCCTCTGTTTAATTCTGTTTAATTGTGTTTGCCTTGTTTGCATCTGTTTAACTCTCCTTCACTCTGTTTGCCTCTGTTTAATTGTGTTTGCCTCTGTTTGCATCTGTTTAACTGTCTTTCACTCTGTTTGCCTCTGTTTGGCTCTGTTTGACTTTGTTTGCCTTTGTGTTACTCTGTTTAACTCTGTTTGCCTGTTTGACAATGTCTGCCTCTGTTTGCCTCTGCTAGACTCTGTTTACCTCTGTTTGCCTCTGTTTAACTCTCTTTGCATCTGTTTCACTCTGGTTGCCTCCGTCTAACTCTCATTAACTCTGCTGGCCTCTGTATAACTCAGTTTTCCTTTGTTTGCCTCAGTTTAACTCTGTTTGCATCTGTTTAACTCTGTTCGCCTCTGTTTAACTCTGTTTGGCTCTGTTTAGCTCTGTTTAACTGTTTGCCTCTGTTCAACTCTGTTTGCCTCTGTTTAACTCAGTTATCCTCTGTTGAACTCTATTTAATTGTGGTAGCCTCTGTTTAACTCTGTTTGCCTCTGTTCAACTCTGTTTGCCTCTGCTTGCCTCTATTATAGTCTGTTTAATGCCGTTTGCCTCTGTTTAACTCTGCCTAACCCTGTTTCACTCTGTTTGCCTCTGTTTCCCTCTGTTTAACTCTGTTTGTCTCTGTTTCCCTCTGTGTGCCTCGGTTTAAATCTGTTTAACTCTGTTTGCCTCTGTTTAACTCTGTTTGCCTCGGTTTAACTCTGTTCGCCTCTGTTTGGCTCTGTTTGCCTCTGTTAAACTCTGTTTGCCTCTATTTTGATCTTTTTCACTCTGTTCACCTCTGTTTAACACTGTTTGCCTCTATTCAGCTCTTTTTAACTCTGTTTGCCTCTGTTCAACTCTGTTTGCCTCTGTTTAATTCTGTTTAATTGTGTTTGCCTCTGTTTGCATCTGTTTAACTCTCTTTCACTCTGTTTGCCTCTGTTTAACTCTGTTTGCCTCTGTTTAACTCTGTTTGCCTCTGTTTGCCTCTGTTTGACAATGTCTGCCTCTGTTTGCCTCTGCTAGACTCACTTATTCTCTGTTGAGCTCTATTTAATTCGGTTAGCCTCTATTTAACTCTGTTTGCCTCTGTTCAACTCTGTTTGCCTCTGCTTGCCTCTATTTAAGTCTGTTTAAGGCCGTTTGCCTCTGTTTAACTCTGCCTAACCCTGTTTGCCTGTTTAACTCTGTTTGCCTCTCTTTGCCTCTGTTTAACTCTGTTGGCCACTGTTTGTCTCTGTTTGCCTCTGTTTAACTCTGTGTGCTTCTGTTTAAGTCTGTGTAAATCTTTTCACCTTTGTTTAACTCTGTTTCCCGCTGTGTGCCTCGGTTTAACTCTGTTTAACTCTGTTTGCCTCTGTTTAACTCTGTTAGCCTCTGTTGAACTCTGTTTGCCTCTGTTTAATTCTGTTTAATTGTGTTTGCCTCTGTTTGCATCTGTTTAACTCTCTTTCACTCTGTTTGCCTCTGTTTAACTCCGTTTGCCTCTGTTTAACTCTGTTTGCCTCTGTTTGGCTCTGTTTGACTTTGTTTGCCTTTGTGTAACTCTGTTTAACTCTGTTTGCCTCTGTTTGACAATGTCTGCCTCTGTTTGCCTCTGCTAGACTCACTTATTCTCTGTTGAGCTCTATTTAATTCTGTTAGCCTCTATTTAACTCTGTTTGCCTCTGTTCAACACTGTTTGCCTCTGCTTGCCTCTATTTAAGTCTGTTTAAGGCCGTTTGCCTCTTTTTAACTCTGCCTAACCCTGTTTGCCTGTTTAACTCTGTTTGCCTCTCTTTGCCTCTGTTTAACTCTGTTGGCCTCTGTTTGTCTCTGTTTGCCTCTGTTTAACTCTGTGTGCTTCTGTTTAACTCTGTTTAAATCTTTTCACCTTTGTTTAACTCTGTTTCCCTCTGTGTGCCTCGGTTTAACTCTGTTTAACTCTGTTTGCCTCTGTTTAACTCTGTTAGCCTCTGTTGAACTCTGTTTGCCTCTGTTTAATTCTGTTTAATTGTGTTTGCCTCTGTTTGCATCTGTTTAACTCTCTTTCACTCTGTTTGCCTCTGTTTAACTCCGTTTGCCTCTGTTTAACTCTGTTTGCCTCTGTTTGGCTCTGTTTGACTTTGTTTGCCTTTGTGTAACTCTGTTTAACTCTGTTTGCCTCTGTTTGACAATGTCTGCCTCTGTTTGCCTCTGCTAGACTCTGTTTACCTCTGTTTGCCTCTGTTTAACTCTCTTTGCCTCTGTTTAACTCTGTTTACCTGTGCTAAACTCTGTTTGCCTCTGTTTAAATCTGTTTAAATCTGTTTGCCTCTGTTTGCCTCTGTTCAACTCTGTTGAACTCTGTTTAGCTCTGTTTGCCACTGTCTAAGTCTGTTTGCCTCTTTTTGCCTCTGTTTAACTCTGGTTTCCTCCATCTAAGTCTCATTAACTCTGATGGCCTTTGTATAACTCAGTTTTCCTTTGTTTGCCTCTGTTTAACTCTGTTTGAATCTTTTTAACTCTGTTTTCCTCTGTTTAATTCTGTTTGCCTCTGTTTGCCAATGTTAAACTCTGTTTGCCTCTGCTTTGCTCTGTTTAGCTCTGTTTGCCACTGTTCAACTGTTTGCATCTGTTTAACTCTGTTTGCCTCAGCTTGCCTCTGTTTAACTCTGTTTGCCTCTGTTTGCCTCTGTTTAACTCTGTTTATCTCTGTTTGCCTCTGTTTACCTCTGTTTGCCTCTGCTTTGCTCTGTTTAACTCTGTTTGCCACTGTTCAACTCGGTTTGCCTCTGTTTAACTCTGTTTGTCTCTGTTTACCTCTGTTTCTCTCTGTTTGCCTCTGTTTGCCTCTGTTTAATTCTGTTTAATTGTGTTTGCCTTGTTTGCATCTGTTTAACTCTCCTTCACTCTGTTTGCCTCTGTTTAACTCTGTTTGCCTCTGTTTAATTGTGTTTGCCTCTGTTTGCATCTGTTTAACTGTCTTTCACTCTGTTTGCCTCTGTTTGGCTCTGTTTGACTTTGTTTGCCTTTGTGTTACTCTGTTTAACTCTGTTTGCCTCAGCTTGTCTCTGTTTAACTCTGTTTGCCTCTGTTTGCCTCTGTTTGCCTCTGTTTACCTCTGTTTGCCTCTGCTTTGCTCTGTTTAACTCTGTTTGCCACTGTTCAACTCGGTTTGCCTCTGTTTAACTCTGTTTGTCTCTGTTTGACAATGTCTGCCTCTGTTTGCCTCTGCTAGACTCTCTTATTCTCTGCTGAGCTCTATTTAATTCGGTTAGCCTCTATTTAACTCTGTTTGCCTCTGTTCAACTCTGTTTGCCTCTGCTTGCCTCTATTTAAGTCTGTTTAAGGCCGTTTGCCTCTGTTTAACTCTGCCTAACCCTGTTTGCCTGTTTAACTCTGTTTGCCTCTCTTTGCCTCTGTTTAACTCTGTTGGCTTCTGTTTGTCTCTGTTTGCCTCTGTTTAACTCTGTGTGCTTCTGTTTAACTCTGTGTAAATCTTTTCACCTTTGTTTAACTCTGTTTCCCTCTGTGTGCCTCGGTTTAACTCTGTTTAACTCTGTTAGCCTCTGTTTAACTCTGTTAGCCTCTGTTGAACTCTGTTTGCCTCTGTTTAATTGTGTTTAATTGTGTTTGCCTCTGTTTGCATCTGTTTAACTCTCTTTCACTCTGTTTGCCTCTGTTTAACTCCGTTTGCCTCTGTTTAACTCTGTTTGCCTCTGTTTGGCTCTGTTTGACTTTGTTTGCCTTTGTGTAACTCTGTTTAACTCTGTTTGCCTCTGTTTGACAATGTCTGCCTCTGTTTGCCTCTGCTAGACTCTGTTTACCTCTGTTTGCCTCTGTTTAACTCTCTTTGCCTCTGTTTAACTCTGTTTACCTGTGTTAAACTCTGTTTGCCTCTGTTTAAATCTGTTTAACTCTGTTTGCCTCTGTTTGCCTCTGTTCAACTCTGTTGAACTCTGTTTAGCTCTGTTTGCCTCTGTCTAAGTCTGTTTGCCTCTTTTTGCCTCTGTTTAACTCTGGTTTCCTCCATCTAAGTCTCATTAACTCTGATGGCCTTTGTATAACTCAGTTTTCCTTTGTTTGCCTCTGTTTAACTCTGTTTGAATCTTTTTAACTCTGTTTTCCTCTGTTTAATTCTGTTTAATTGTGTTTGCCTTGTTTGCATCTGTTTAACTCTCCTTCACTCTGTTTGCCTCTGTTTAACTCTGTTTGCCTCTGTTTAATTGTGTTTGCCTCTGTTTGCATCTCTTTAACTGTCTTTCACTCTGTTTGCCTCTGTTTGGCTCTGTTTGACTTTGTTTGCCTTTGTGTTACTCTGTTTAACTCTGTTTGCCTCAGCTTGCCTCTGTTTAACTCTGTTTGCCTCTGTTTGCTTCTGTTTGCCTCTGTTTATCTCTGTTTGCCTCTGTTTACCTCTGTTTGCCTCTGCTTTGCTCTGTTTAACTCTGTTTGCCACTGTTCAACTCGGTTTGCCTCTGTTTAACTCTGTTTGTCTCTGTTTACCTCTGTTTCTCTCTGTTTGCCTGTGTTTGCCTCTGTTTAATTCTGTTTAATTGTGTTTGCCTTGTTTGCATCTGTTTAACTCTCCTTCACTCTCTTTGCCTCTGTTTAACTCTGTTTGCCTCTGTTTAATTGTGTTTGCCTCTGTTTGCATCTGTTTAACTGTCTTTCACTCTGTTTGCCTCTGTTTGGCTCTGTTTGACTTTGTTTGCCTTTGTGTTACTCTGTTTAACTCTGTTTGCCTCAGCTTGCCTCTGTTTAACTCTGTTTGCCTCTGTTTGCTTCTGTTTGCCTCTGTCTATCTCTGTTTGCCTCTGTTTACCTCTGTTTGCCTCTGCTTTGCTCTGTTTAACTCTGTTTGCCACTGTTCAACTCGGTTTGCCTCTGTTTAACTCTGTTTGTCTCTGTTTACCTCTGTTTCTCTCTGTTTGCCTCTGTTTGCCTCTGTTTAATTCTGTTTAATTGTGTTTGCCTTGTTTGCATCTGTTTAACTCTCCTTCACTCTGTTTGCCTCTGTTTAATTGTGTTTGCCTCTGTTTGCATCTGTTTAACTGTCTTTCACTCTGTTTGCCTCTGTTTGGCTCTGTTTGACTTTGTTTGCCTTTGTGTTACTCTGTTTAACTCTGTTTGCCTGTTTGACAATGTCTGCCTCTGTTTGCCTCTGCTAGACTCTGTTTACCTCTGTTTGCCTCTGTTTAACTCTCTTTGCATCTGGTTTCACTCTGGTTGCCTCCGTCTAACTCTCATTAACTCTGCTGGCCTCTGTATAACTCAGTTTTCCTTTGTTTGCCTCAGTTTAAACTCTGTTTGCATCTGTTTAACCTCTGTTCGCCTCTGTTTAACTCTGTTTGGCCTCTGTTTAGCTCTGTTTAACTGTTTGCCTCTGTTCAACTCTGTTTGCCTCTGTTTAACTCAGTTATCCTCTGTTGAACTCTATTTAATTGTGGTAGCCTCTGTTTAACTCTGTTTGCCTCTGTTCAACTCTGTTTGCCTCTGCTTGCCTCTATTATAGTCTGTTTAATGCCGTTTGCCTCTGTTTAACTCTGCCTAACCCTGTTTCACTCTGTTTGCCTCTGTTTCCCTCTGTTTAACTCTGTTTGTCTCTGTTTCCCTCTGTGTGCCTCGGTTTAAATCTGTTTAACTCTGTTTGCCTCTGTTTAACTCTGTTTGCCTCGGTTTAACTCTGTTCGCCTCTGTTTGGCTCTGTTTGCCTCTGTTAAACTCTGTTTGCCTCTATTTTGATCTTTTTCACTCTGTTCACCTCTGTTTAACACTGTTTGCCTCTATTCAGCTCTTTTTAACTCTGTTTGCCTCTGTTCAACTCTGTTTGCCTCTGTTTAACTCTGTTAGCATCTGTTGAACTCTATTTAAATCTGTTTGCCTCTGATTGACTCTGTTTGCCTCTGTATAACTCTGCTTAACTCTGTTCGCCTCTGTTTAACTCTGTTTGCATCTATATAGCTCTGTTTAACTCTATTTGCCTCTGTTTAATTCTGTTATCCTCTGTTGAGCTCTATTTAATTCTCTTAGCCTCTATTTAACTCCGTTTGCCTCTGTTCAACTCTGTTTGCCTCTGTTTGCCTCTATTTAAGTCTGCTTAATGTCGTTTGCATCTGTTTAACTCTGCCAACCCTGTTTGCCTCTGTTTAAAACTGTTTGCCTCTCTTTGCCTCTGTTCAACTCTGTTTGCCTCTATTTAAGTCGGTTTAACGCCGTTTGCCTCTGTTTAACTCTGCCTAACCCTGTTTGCCTCTGTTTAACTCTGTTTGCCTCTGTTTGCCTCTGTTTAACTCTGTTTGCCTCTGTTTGTCTCTGTTTGCCTCTGTTTAACTCTGTTTGCATCTGTTTAACTCTGTGTAAATCTTTTCACCTCTGTTTAACTCTGTTTCCCTCTGTGTGCCACGGTTTAACTCTGTTTAACTCTGTTTGCCTCTGTTTAACTCTGTTAGCCTCTGTTGAACTCTGTTTGCCTCTGTTTAATTCTGTTTAATTGTGTTTGCCTCTGTTTGCATCTGTTTAACTCTCTTTCACTGTTTGCCTCTGTTTAACTCTGTTTGCCTCTGTTTAACTCTGTTTGCCTCTGTTTGGCTCTGTTTGACTTTGTTTGCCTTTGTGTAACTCTGTTTAACTCTGTTTGCCTCTGTTTGACAATGTCTGCCTCTGTTTGCCTCTGCTAGACTCTCTTATTCTCTGTTGAGCTCTATTTAATTCGGTTAGCCTCTATTTAATTCTGTTTGCCTCTGTTCAACTCTGTTTGCATCTGCTTGCCTCTATTTAAGTCTGTTTAAGGCCGTTTGCCTCTGTTTAACTCTGCCTAACCCTGTTTGCCTGTTTAACTCTGTTTGCCTCTCTTTGCCTCTGTTTAACTCTGTTGGCCTCTGTTTGTCTCTGTTTGCCTCTGTTTAACTCTGTGTGCTTCTGTTTAACTCTGTGTAAATCTTTTCACCTTTGTTTAACTCTGTTTCCCTCTGTGTGCCTCGGTTTAACTCTGTTTAACTCTGTTTGCCTCTGTTTAACTCTGTTAGCCTCTGTTGAACTCTGTTTGCCTCTGTTTGATTCTGTTTAATTGTGTTTGCCTCTGTTTGCATCTGTTTAACTCTCTTTCACTCTGTTTGCCTCTGTTTAACTCTGTTTGCCTCTGTTTAACTCTGTTTGCCTCTGTTTGGCTCTGTTTGACTTTGTTTGCCTTTGTGTAACTCTGTTTAACTCTGTTTGCCTCTGTTTGACAATGTCTGCCTCTGTTTGCCTCTGCTAGACTCTGTTTACCTCTGTTTGCCTCTGTTTAACTCTCTTTGCCTCTGTTTAACTCTGTTTACCTGTATTAAACTCTGTTTGCCTCTGTTTAAATCTGTTTAACTCTGTTTGCCTCTGTTTGCCTCTGTTCAACTCTGTTGAACTCTGTTTAGCTCTGTTTGCCTCTGTCTAAGTCTGTTTGCCTCTTTTTGCCTCTGTTTAACTCTGGTTTCCTCCATCTAAGTCTCATTAACTCTGATGGCCTTTTATTTAACTCAGTTTTCCTTTGTTTGCCTCTGTTTAACTCTGTTTGAATCTTTTTAACTCTGTTTTCCTCTGTTTAATCTGTTTGCCTCTGTTTGCCAATGTTAAACTCTGTTTGCCTCTGCTTTGCTCTGTTTAGCTCTGTTTGCCACTGTTCAACTGTTTGCATCTGTTTAACTCTGTTTGCCTCAGCTTGCCTCTGTTTAACTCTGTTTGCCTCTGTTTGCCTCTGTTTAACTCTGTTTATCTCTGTTTGCCTCTGTTTAACTCTGTTTATCTCTGTTTGCCTCTGTTTACCTCGGTTTGCCTCTGTTTAACTCTGTTTGTCTCTGTTTACCTCTGTTTCTCTCTGTTTGCCTCTGTTTGCCTCTGTTTAATTCTGTTTAATTGTGTTTGCCTTGTTTGCATCTGTTTAACTCTCCTTCACTCTGTTTGCCTCTGTTTAACTCTGTTTGCCTCTGTTTAATTGTGTTTGCCTCTGTTTGCATCTGTTTAACTGTCTTTCACTCTGTTTGCCTCTGTTTGGCTCTGTTTGACTTTGTTTGCCTTTGTGTTACTCTGTTTAACTCTGTTTGCCTCAGCTTGTCTCTGTTTAACTCTGTTTGCCTCTGTTTGCCTCTGTTTATCTCTGTTTGCCTCTGTTTACCTCTGTTTGCCTCTGCTTTGCTCTGTTTAACTCTGTTTGCCACTGTTCAACTCGGTTTGCCTCTGTTTAACTCTGTTTGTCTCTGTTTGACAATGTCTGCCTCTGTTTGCCTCTGCTAGACTTTCTTATTCTCTGTTGAGCTCTATTTAATTCGGTTAGCCTCTATTTAACTCTGTTTGCCTCTGTTCAACTCTGTATGCCTCTGCTTGCCTCTATTTAAGTCTGTTTAAGGCCGTTTGCCTCTGTTTAACTCTGCCTAACCCTGTTTGCCTGTTTAACTCTGTTTGCCTCTCTTTGCCTCTGTTTAACTCTGTTGGCTTCTGTTTGTCTCTGTTTGCCTCTGTTTAACTCTGTGTGCTTCTGTTTAACTCTGTGTAAATCTTTTCACCTTTGTTTAACTCTGTTTCCCTCTGTGTGCCTCGGTTTAACTCTGTTTAACTCTGTTTGCCTCTGTTTAACTCTGTTAGCCTCTGTTGAACTCTGTTTGCCTCTGTTTAATTCTGTTTAATTGTGTTTGCCTCTGTTTGCATCTGTTTAACTCTCTTTCACTCTGTTTGCCTCTGTTTAACTCCGTTTGCCTCTGTTTAACTCTGTTTGCCTCTGTTTGGCTCTGTTTGACTTTGTTTGCCTTTGTGTAACTCTGTTTAACTCTGTTTGCCTCTGTTTGACAATGTCTGCCTCTGTTTGCCTCTGCTAGACTCTGTTTACCTCTGTTTGCCTCTGTTTAACTCTCTTTGCCTCTGTTTAACTCTGTTTACCTGTTAAACTCTGTTTGCCTCTGTTTAAATCTGTTTAACTCTGTTTGCCTCTGTTTGCCTCTGTTCAACTCTGTTGAACTCTGTTTAGCTCTGTTTGCCTCTGTCTAAGTCTGTTTGCCTCTTTTTGCCTCTGTTTAACTCTGGTTTCCTCCATCTAAGTCTCATTAACTCTGATGGCCTTTGTATAACTCAGTTTTCCTTTATTTGCCTCTGTTTAACTCTGTTTGAATCTTTTTAACTCTGTTTTCCTCTGTTTAATTCTGTTTGCCTCTGTTTGCCAATGTTAAACTCTGTTTGCCTCTGCTAGACTCACTTATTCTCTGTTGAGCTCTATTTAATTCGGTTAGCCTCTATTTAACTCTGTTTGCCTCTGTTCAACTCTGTTTGCCTCTGCTTGCCTCTATTTAAGTCTGTTTAAGGCCGTTTGCCTCTGTTTAACTCTGCCTAACCCTGTTTGCCTGTTTAACTCTGTTTGCCTCTCTTTGCCTCTGTTTAACTCTGTTGGCCACTGTTTGTCTCTGTTTGCCTCTGTTTAACTCTGTGTGCTTCTGTTTAACTCTGTGTAAATCTTTTCACCTTTGTTTAACTCTGTTTCCCGCTGTGTGCCTCGGTTTAACTCTGTTTAACTCTGTTTGCCTCTGTTTAACTCTGTTAGCCTCTGTTGAACTCTGTTTGCCTCTGTTTAATTCTGTTTAATTGTGTTTGCCTCTGTTTGCATCTGTTTAACTCTCTTTCACTCTGTTTGCCTCTGTTTAACTCCGTTTGCCTCTGTTTAAATCTGTTTGCCTCTGTTTGGCTCTGTTTGACTTTGTTTGCCTTTGTGTAACTCTGTTTAACTCTGTTTGCCTCTGTTTGACAATGTCTGCCTCTGTTTGCCTCTGCTAGACTCACTTATTCTCTGTTGAGCTCTATTTAATTCTGTTAGCCTCTATTTAACTCTGTTTGCCTCTGTTCAACTCTGTTTGCCTCTGCTTGCCTCTATTTAAGTCTGTTTAAGGCCGTTTGCCTCTTTTTAACTCTGCCTAACCCTGTTTGCCTGTTTAACTCTGTTTGCCTCTCTTTGCCTCTGTTTAACTCTGTTGGCCTCTGTTTGTCTCTGTTTGCCTCTGTTTAACTCTGTGTGCTTCTGTTTAACTCTGTGTAAATCTTATGACCTTTGTTTAACTCTGTTTCCCTCTGTGTGCCTCGGTTTAACTCTGTTTAACTCTGTTTGCCTCTGTTTAACTCTGTTAGCCTCTGTTGAACTCTGTTTGCCTCTGTTTGATTCTGTTTAATTGTGTTTGCCTCTGTTTGCATCTGTTTAACTCTCTTTCACTCTGTTTGCCTCTGTTTAACTCTGTTTGCCTCTGTTTAACTCTGTTTGCCTCTGTTTGGCTCTGTTTGACTTTGTTTGCCTTTGTGTAACTCTGTTTAACTCTGTTTGCCTCTGTTTGACAATGTCTGCCTCTGTTTGCCTCTGCTAGACTCTGTTTACCTCTGTTTGCCTCTGTTTAACTCTCTTTGCCTCTGTTTAACTCTGTTTACCTGTATTAAACTCTGTTTGCCTCTGTTTAAATCTGTTTAACTCTGTTTGCCTCTGTTTGCCTCTGTTCAACTCTGTTGAACTCTGTTTAGCTCTGTTTGCCTCTGTCTAAGTCTGTTTGCCTCTTTTTGCCTCTGTTTAACTCTGGTTTCCTCCATCTAAGTCTCATTAACTCTGATGGCCTTTTATTTAACTCAGTTTTCCTTTGTTTGCCTCTGTTTAACTCTGTTTGAATCTTTTTAACTCTGTTTTCCTCTGTTTAATCTGTTTGCCTCTGTTTGCCAATGTTAAACTCTGTTTGCCTCTGCTTTGCTCTGTTTAGCTCTGTTTGCCACTGTTCAACTGTTTGCATCTGTTTAACTCTGTTTGCCTCAGCTTGCCTCTGTTTAACTCTGTTTGCCTCTGTTTGCCTCTGTTTAACTCTGTTTATCTCTGTTTGCCTCTGTTTAACTCTGTTTATCTCTGTTTGCCTCTGTTTACCTCTGTTTGCCTCTGCTTTGCTCTGTTTAACTCTGTTTGCCACTGTTCAACTAGGTTTGCCTCTGTTTAACTCTGTTTGTCTCTGTTTACCTCTGTTTCTCTCTGTTTGCCTCTGTTTGCCTCTGTTTAATTCTGTTTAATTGTGTTTGCCTTGTTTGCATCTGTTTAACTCTCCTTCACTCTGTTTGCCTCTGTTTAACTCTGTTTGCCTCTGTTTAATTGTGTTTGCCTCTGTTTGCATCTGTTTAACTGTCTTTCACTCTGTTTGCCTCTGTTTGGCTCTGTTTGACTTTGTTTGCCTTTGTGTTACTCTGTTTAACTCTGTTTGCCTCAGCTTGTCTCTGTTTAACTCTGTTTGCCTCTGTTTGCCTCTGTTTATCTCTGTTTGCCTCTGTTTACCTCTGTTTGCCTCTGCTTTGCTCTGTTTAACTCTGTTTGCCACTGTTCAACTCGGTTTGCCTCTGTTTAACTCTGTTTGTCTCTGTTTGACAATGTCTGCCTCTGTTTGCCTCTGCTAGACTCTCTTATTCTCTGTTGAGCTCTATTTAATTCGGTTAGCCTCTATTTAACTCTGTTTGCCTCTGTTCAACTCTGTTTGCCTCTGCTTGCCTCTATTTAAGTCTGTTTAAGGCCGTTTGCCTCTGTTTAACTCTGCCTAACCCTGTTTGCCTGTTTAACTCTGTTTGCCTCTCTTTGCCTCTGTTTAACTCTGTTGGCTTCTGTTTGTCTCTGTTTGCCTCTGTTTAACTCTGTGTGCTTCTGTTTAACTCTGTTTAAATCTTTTCACCTTTGTTTAACTCTGTTTCCCTCTGTGTGCCTCGGTTTAACTCTGTTTAACTCTGTTTGCCTCTGTTTAACTCTGTTAGCCTCTGTTGAACTCTGTTTGCCTCTGTTTAATTCTGTTTAATTGTGTTTGCCTCTGTTTGCATCTGTTTAACTCTCTTTCACTCTGTTTGCCTCTGTTTAACTCCGTTTGCCTCTGTTTAACTCTGTTTGCCTCTGTTTGGCTCTGTTTGACTTTGTTTGCCTTTGTGTAACTCTGTTTAACTCTGTTTGCCTCTGTTTGACAATGTCTGCCTCTGTTTGCCTCTGCTAGACTCTGTTTACCTCTGTTTGCCTCTGTTTAACTCTCTTTGCCTCTGTTTAACTCTGTTTACCTGTGTTAAACTCTGTTTGCCTCTGTTTAAATCTGTTTAACTCTGTTTGCCTCTGTTTGCCTCTGTTCAACTCTGTTGAACTCTGTTTAGCTCTGTTTGCCTCTGTCTAAGTCTGTTTGCCTCTTTTTGCCTCTGTTTAACTCTGGTTTCCTCCATCTAAGTCTCATTAACTCTGATGGCCTTTGTATAACTCAATTTCCTTTATTTGCCTCTGTTTAACTCTGTTTGAATCTTTTTAACTCTGTTTTCCTCTGTTTAATTCTGTTTGCCTCTGTTTGCCAATGTTAAACTCTGTTTGCCTCTGCTAGACTCACTTATTCTCTGTTGAGCTCTATTTAATTCGGTTAGCCTCTATTTAACTCTGTTTGCCTCTGTTCAACTCTGTTTGCCTCTGCTTGCCTCTATTTAAGTCTGTTTAAGGCCGTTTGCCTCTGTTTAACTCTGCCTAACCCTGTTTGCCTGTTTAACTCTGTTTGCCTCTCTTTGCCTCTGTTTAACTCTGTTGGCCACTGTTTGTCTCTGTTTGCCTCTGTTTAACTCTGTGTGCTTCTGTTTAACTCTGTGTAAATCTTTTCACCTTTGTTTAACTCTGTTTCCCGCTGTGTGCCTCGGTTTAACTCTGTTTAACTCTGTTAGCCTCTGTTGAACTCTGTTTGCCTCTGTTTAATTCTGTTTAATTGTGTTTGCCTCTGTTTGCATCTGTTTAACTCTCTTTCACTCTGTTTGCCTCTGTTTAACTCCGTTTGCCTCTGTTTAACTCTGTTTGCCTCTGTTTGGCTCTGTTTGACTTTGTTTGCCTTTGTGTAACTCTGTTTAACTCTGTTTGCCTCTGTTTGACAATGTCTGCCTCTGTTTGCCTCTGCTAGACTCACTTATTCTCTGTTGAGCTCTATTTAATTCTGTTAGCCTCTATTTAACTCTGTTTGCCTCTGTTCAACTCTGTTTGCCTCTGCTTGCCTCTATTTAAGTCTGTTTAAGGCCGTTTGCCTCTTTTTAACTCTGCCTAACCCTGTTTGCCTGTTTAACTCTGTTTGCCTCTCTTTGCCTCTGTTTAACTCTGTTTGCCTCTATTTGTCTCTGTTTGCCTCTGTTTAACTCTGTTTGCATCTGTTTAACTCTGTGTAAATCTTTTCACCTCTGTTTAACTCTGTTTCCCTCTGTGTGCCACGGTTTAACTCTGTTTAACTCTGTTTGCCTCTGTTTAACTCTGTTAGCCTCTGTTGAACTCTGTTTGCCTCTGTTTAATTCTGTTTAATTGTGTTTGCCTCTGTTTGCATCTGTTTAACTCTCTTTCACTGTTTGCCTCTGTTTAACTCTGTTTGCCTCTGTTTAACTCTGTTTGCCTCTGTTTGGCTCTGTTTGACTTTGTTTGCCTTTGTGTAACTCTGTTTAACTCTGTTTGCCTCTGTTTGACAATGTCTGCCTCTGTTTGCCTCTGCTAGACTCTCTTATTCTCTGTTGAGCTCTATTTAATTCGGTTAGCCTCTATTTAACTCTGTTTGCCTCTGTTCAACTCTGTTTGCCTCTGCTTGCCTCTATTTAAGTCTGTTTAAGGCCGTTTGCCTCTGTTTAACTCTGCCTAACCCTGTTTGCCTGTTTAACTCTGTTTGCCTCTCTTTGCCTCTGTTTAACTCTGTTGGCCTCTGTTTGTCTCTGTTTGCCTCTGTTTAACTCTGTGTGCTTCTGTTTAACTCTGTTTAAATCTTTTCACCTTTGTTTAACTCTGTTTCCCTCTGTGTGCCTCGGTTTAACTCTGTTTAACTCTGTTTGCCTCTGTTTAACTCTGTTAGCCTCTGTTGAACTCTGTTTGCCTCTGTTTGATTCTGTTTAATTGTGTTTGCCTCTGTTTGCATCTGTTTAACTCTCTTTCACTCTGTTTGCCTCTGTTTAACTCTGTTTGCCTCTGTTTAACTCTGTTTGCCTCTGTTTGGCTCTGTTTGACTTTGTTTGCCTTTGTGTAACTCTGTTTAACTCTGTTTGCCTCTGTTTGACAATGTCTGCCTCTGTTTGCCTCTGCTAGACTCTGTTTACCTCTGTTTGCCTCTGTTTAACTCTCTTTGCCTCTGTTTAAATCTGTTTAACTCTGTTTGCCTCTGTTTGCCTCTGTTCAACTCTGTTGAACTCTGTTTAGCTCTGTTTGCCTCTGTCTAAGTCTGTTTGCCTCTTTTTGCCTCTGTTTAACTCTGGTTTCCTCCATCTAAGTCTCATTAACTCTGATGGCCTTTTATTTAACTCAGTTTTCCTTTGTTTGCCTCTGTTTAACTCTGTTTGAATCTTTTTAACTCTGTTTTCCTCTGTTTAATCTGTTTGCCTCTGTTTGCCAATGTTAAACTCTGTTTGCCTCTGCTTTGCTCTGTTTAGCTCTGTTTGCCACTGTTCAACTGTTTGCATCTGTTTAACTCTGTTTGCCTCAGCTTGCCTCTGTTTAACTCTGTTTGCCTCTGTTTGCCTCTGTTTAACTCTGTTTATCTCTGTTTGCCTCTGCTTAACTCTGTTTATCTCTGCTTTGCTCTGTTTACCTCTGTTTGCCTCTGCTTTGCTCTGTTTAACTCTGTTTGCCACTGTTCAACTAGGTTTGCCTCTGTTTAACTCTGTTTGTCTCTGTTTACCTCTGTTTCTCTCTGTTTGCCTCTGTTTGCCTCTGTTTAATTCTGTTTAATTGTGTTTGCCTTGTTTGCATCTGTTTAACTCTCCTTCACTCTGTTTGCCTCTGTTTAACTCTGTTTGCCTCTGTTTAATTGTGTTTGCCTCTGTTTGCATCTGTTTAACTGTCTTTCACTCTGTTTGCCTCTGTTTGGCTCTGTTTGACTTTGTTTGCCTTTGTGTTACTCTGTTTAACTCTGTTTGCCTCAGCTTGTCTCTGTTTAACTCTGTTTGCCTCTGTTTGCCTCTGTTTATCTCTGTTTGCCTCTGTTTACCTCTGTTTGCCTCTGCTTTGCTCTGTTTAACTCTGTTTGCCACTGTTCAACTCGGTTTGCCTCTGTTTAACTCTGTTTGTCTCTGTTTGACAATGTCTGCCTCTGTTTGCCTCTGCTAGACTCTCTTATTCTCTGTTGAGCTCTATTTAATTCGGTTAGCCTCTATTTAACTCTGTTTGCCTCTGTTCAACTCTGTTTGCCTCTGCTTGCCTCTATTTAAGTCTGTTTAAGGCCGTTTGCCTCTGTTTAACTCTGCCTAACCCTGTTTGCCTGTTTCCCTCTGTTTGCCTCTCTTTGCCTCTGTTTAACTCTGTTGGCTTCTGTTTGTCTCTGTTTGCCTCTGTTTAACTCTGTGTGCTTCTGTTTAACTCTGTGTAAATCTTTTCACCTTTGTTTAACTCTGTTTCCCTCTGTGTGCCTCGGTTTAACTCTGTTTAACTCTGTTTGCCTCTGTTTAACTCTGTTAGCCTCTGTTGAACTCTGTTTGCCTCTGTTTAATTCTGTTTAATTGTGTTTGCCTCTGTTTGCATCTGTTTAACTCTCTTTCACTCTGTTTGCCTCTGTTTAACTCCGTTTGCCTCTGTTTAACTCTGTTTGCCTCTGTTTGGCTCTGTTTGACTTTGTTTGCCTTTGTGTAACTCTGTTTAACTCTGTTTGCCTCTGTTTGACAATGTCTGCCTCTGTTTGCCTCTGCTAGACTCTGTTTACCTCTGTTTGCCTCTGTTTAACTCTCTTTGCCTCTGTTTAACTCTGTTTACCTGTGTTAAACTCTGTTTGCCTCTGTTTAAATCTGTTTAACTCTGTTTGCCTCTGTTTGCCTCTGTTCAACTCTGTTGAACTCTGTTTAGCTCTGTTTGCCTCTGTCTAAGTCTGTTTGCCTCTTTTTGCCTCTGTTTAACTCTGGTTTCCTCCATCTAAGTCTCATTAACTCTGATGGCCTTTGTATAACTCAGTTTTCCTTTATTTGCCTCTGTTTAACTCTGTTTGAATCTTTTTAACTCTGTTTTCCTCTGTTTAATTCTGTTTGCCTCTGTTTGCCAATGTTAAACTCTGTTTGCCTCTGCTAGACTCACTTATTCTCTGTTGAGCTCTATTTAATTCGGTTAGCCTCTATTTAACTCTGTTTGCCTCTGTTCAACTCTGTTTGCCTCTGCTTGCCTCTATTTAAGTCTGTTTAAGGCCGTTTGCCTCTGTTTAACTCTGCCTAACCCTGTTTGCCTGTTTAACTCTGTTTGCCTCTCTTTGCCTCTGTTTAACTCTGTTGGCCACTGTTTGTCTCTGTTTGCCTCTGTTTAACTCTGTGTGCTTCTGTTTAACTCTGTGTAAATCTTTTCACCTTTGTTTAACTCTGTTTCCCGCTGTGTGCCTCGGTTTAACTCTGTTTAACTCTGTTTGCCTCTGTTTAACTCTGTTAGCCTCTGTTGAACTCTGTTTGCCTCTGTTTAATTCTGTTTAATTGTGTTTGCCTCTGTTTGCATCTGTTTAACTCTCTTTCACTCTGTTTGCCTCTGTTTAACTCCGTTTGCCTCTGTTTAACTCTGTTTGCCTCTGTTTGGCTCTGTTTGACTTTGTTTGCCTTTGTGTAACTCTGTTTAACTCTGTTTGCCTCTGTTTGACAATGTCTGCCTCTGTTTGCCTCTGCTAGACTCACTTATTCTCTGTTGAGCTCTATTTAATTCTGTTAGCCTCTATTTAACTCTGTTTGCCTCTGTTCAACTCTGTTTGCCTCTGCTTGCCTCTATTTAAGTCTGTTTAAGGCCGTTTGCCCCTTTTTAACTCTGCCTAACCCTGTTTGCCTGTTTAACTCTGTTTGCCTCTCTTTGCCTCTGTTTAACTCTGTTGGCCTCTGTTTGTCTCTGTTTGCCTCTGTTTAACTCTGTGTGCTTCTGTTTAACTCTGTTTAAATCTTTTCACCTTTGTTTAACTCTGTTTCCCTCTGTGTGCCTCGGTTTAACTCTGTTTAACTCTGTTTGCCTCTGTTTAACTCTGTTAGCCTCTGTTGAACTCTGTTTGCCTCTGTTTAATTCTGTTTAATTGTGTTTGCCTCTGTTTGCATCTGTTTAACTCTCTTTCACTCTGTTTGCCTCTGTTTAACTCCGTTTGCCTCTGTTTAACTCTGTTTGCCTCTGTTTGGCTCTGTTTGACTTTGTTTGCCTTTGTGTAACTCTGTTTAACTCTGTTTGCCTCTGTTTGACAATGTCTGCCTCTGTTTGCCTCTGCTAGACTCTGTTTACCTCTGTTTGCCTCTGTTTAACTCTCTTTGCCTCTGTTTAACTCTGTTTACCTGTGTTAAACTCTGTTTGCCTCTGTTTAAATCTGTTTAACTCTGTTTGCCTCTGTTTGCCTCTGTTCAACTCTGTTGAACTCTGTTTAGCTCTGTTTGCCACTGTCTAAGTCTGTTTGCCTCTTTTTGCCTCTGTTTAACTCTGGTTTCCTCCATCTAAGTCTCATTAACTCTGATGGCCTTTGTATAACTCAGTTTTCCTTTGTTTGCCTCTGTTTAACTCTGTTTGAATCTTTTTAACTCTGTTTTCCTCTGTTTAATTCTGTTTGCCTCTGTTTGCCAATGTTAAACTCTGTTTGCCTCTGCTAGACTCACTTATTCTCTGTTGAGCTCTATTTAATTCGGTTAGCCTCTATTTAACTCTGTTTGCCTCTGTTCAACTCTGTTTGCCTCTGCTTGCCTCTATTTAAGTCTGTTTAAGGCCGTTTGCCTCTGTTTAACTCTGCCTAACCCTGTTTGCCTGTTTAACTCTGTTTGCCTCTCTTTGCCTCTGTTTAACTCTGTTGGCCACTGTTTGTCTCTGTTTGCCTCTGTTTAACTCTGTGTGCTTCTGTTTAACTCTGTGTAAATCTTTTCACCTTTGTTTAACTCTGTTTCCCGCTGTGTGCCTCGGTTTAACTCTGTTTAACTCTGTTTGCCTCTGTTTAACTCTGTTAGCCTCTGTTGAACTCTGTTTGCCTCTGTTTAATTCTGTTTAATTGTGTTTGCCTCTGTTTGCATCTGTTTAACTCTCTTTCACTCTGTTTGCCTCTGTTTAACTCCGTTTGCCTCTGTTTAACTCTGTTTGCCTCTGTTTGGCTCTGTTTGACTTTGTTTGCCTTTGTGTAACTCTGTTTAACTCTGTTTGCCTCTGTTTGACAATGTCTGCCTCTGTTTGCCTCTGCTAGACTCACTTATTCTCTGTTGAGCTCTATTTAATTCTGTTAGCCTCTATTTAACTCTGTTTGCCTCTGTTCAACTCTGTTTGCCTCTGCTTGCCTCTATTTAAGTCTGTTTAAGGCCGTTTGCCCCTTTTTAACTCTGCCTAACCCTGTTTGCCTGTTTAACTCTGTTTGCCTCTCTTTGCCTCTGTTTAACTCTGTTGGCCTCTGTTTGTCTCTGTTTGCCTCTGTTTAACTCTGTGTGCTTCTGTTTAACTCTGTTTAAATCTTTTCACCTTTGTTTAACTCTGTTTCCCTCTGTGTGCCTCGGTTTAACTCTGTTTAACTCTGTTTGCCTCTGTTTAACTCTGTTAGCCTCTGTTGAACTCTGTTTGCCTCTGTTTAATTCTGTTTAATTGTGTTTGCCTCTGTTTGCATCTGTTTAACTCTCTTTCACTCTGTTTGCCTCTGTTTAACTCCGTTTGCCTCTGTTTAACTCTGTTTGCCTCTGTTTGGCTCTGTTTGACTTTGTTTGCCTTTGTGTAACTCTGTTTAACTCTGTTTGCCTCTGTTTGACAATGTCTGCCTCTGTTTGCCTCTGCTAGACTCTGTTTACCTCTGTTTGCCTCTGTTTAACTCTCTTTGCCTCTGTTTAACTCTGTTTACCTGTGTTAAACTCTGTTTGCCTCTGTTTAAATCTGTTTAACTCTGTTTGCCTCTGTTTGCCTCTGTTCAACTCTGTTGAACTCTGTTTAGCTCTGTTTGCCACTGTCTAAGTCTGTTTGCCTCTTTTTGCCTCTGTTTAACTCTGGTTTCCTCCATCTAAGTCTCATTAACTCTGATGGCCTTTGTATAACTCAGTTTTCCTTTGTTTGCCTCTGTTTAACTCTGTTTGAATCTTTTTAACTCTGTTTTCCTCTGTTTAATTCTGTTTGCCTCTGTTTGCCAATGTTAAACTCTGTTTGCCTCTGCTTTGCTCTGTTTAGCTCTGTTTGCCACTGTTCAACTGTTTGCATCTGTTTAACTCTGTTTGCCTCAGCTTGCCTCTGTTTAACTCTGTTTGCCTCTGTTTGCCTCTGTTTAACTCTGTTTATCTCTGTTTGCCTCTGTTTACCTCTGTTTGCCTCTGCTTTGCTCTGTTTAACTCTGTTTGCCACTGTTCAACTCGGTTTGCCTCTGTTTAACTCTGTTTGTCTCTGTTTACCTCTGTTTCTCTCTGTTTGCCTCTGTTTGCCTCTGTTTAATTCTGTTTAATTGTGTTTGCCTTGTTTGCATCTGTTTAACTCTCCTTCACTCTGTTTGCCTCTGTTTAACTCTGTTTGCCTCTGTTTAATTGTGTTTGCCTCTGTTTGCATCTCTTTAACTGTCTTTCACTCTGTTTGCCTCTGTTTGGCTCTGTTTGACTTTGTTTGCCTTTGTGTTACTCTGTTTAACTCTGTTTGCCTCAGCTTGCCTCTGTTTAACTCTGTTTGCCTCTGTTTGCCTCTGTTTGCCTCTGTTTATCTCTGTTTGCCTCTGTTTACCTCTGTTTGCCTCTGCTTTGCTCTGTTTAACTCTGTTTGCCACTGTTCAACTCGGTTTGCCTCTGTTTAACTCTGTTTGTCTCTGTTTGACAATGTCTGCCTCTGTTTGCCTCTGCTAGACTCTCTTATTCTCTGTTGAGCTCTATTTAATTCGGTTAGCCTCTATTTAACTCTGTTTGCCTCTGTTCAACTCTGTTTGCCTCTGCTTGCCTCTATTTAAGTCTGTTTAAGTCCGTTTGCCTCTGTTTAACTCTGCCTAACCCTGTTTGCCTGTTTAACTCTGTTTGCCTCTCTTTGCCTCTGTTTAACTCTGTTGGCTTCTGTTTGTCTCTGTTTGCCTCTGCTTAACTCTGTGCGCTTCTGTTTAACTCTGTGTAAATCTTTTCAACTTTGTTTAACTCTGTTTCCCTCTGTGTGCCTCGGTTTAACTCTGTTTAACTCTGTTTGCCTCTGTTTAACTCTGTTAGCCTCTGTTGAACTCTGTTTGCCTCTGTTTAATTCTGTTTAATTGTGTTTGCCTCTGTTTGCATCTGTTTAACTCTCTTTCACTCTGTTTGCCTCTGTTTAACTCCGTTTGCCTCTGTTTAACTCTGTTTGCCTCTGTTTGGCTCTGTTTGACTTTGTTTGCCTTTGTGTAACTCTGTTTAACTCTGTTTGCCTCTGTTTGACAATGTCTGCCTCTGTTTGCCTCTGCTAGACTCTGTTTACCTCTGTTTGCCTCTGTTTAACTCTCTTTGCCTCTGTTTAACTCTGTTTACCTGTGTTAAACTCTGTTTGCCTCTGTTTAAATCTGTTTAACTCTGTTTGCCTCTGTTTGCCTCTGTTCAACTCTGTTGAACTCTGTTTAGCTCTGTTTGCCTCTGTCTAAGTCTGTTTGCCTCTTTTTGCCTCTGTTTAACTCTGGTTTCCTCCATCTAAGTCTCATTAACTCTGATGGCCTTTGTATAACTCAGTTTTCCTTTGTTTGCCTCTGTTTAACTCTGTTTGAATCTTTTTAACTCTGTTTTCCTCTGTTTAATTCTGTTTGCCTCTGTTTGCCAATGTTAAACTCTGTTTGCCTCTGCTTTGCTCTGTTTAGCTCTGTTTGCCACTGTTCAACTGTTTGCATCTGTTTAACTCTGTTTGCCTCAGCTTGCCTCTGTTTAACTCTGTTTGCCTCTGTTTGCCTCTGTTTAACTCTGTTTATCTCTGTTTGCCTCTGTTTACCTCTGTTTGCCTCTGCTTTGCTCTGTTTAACTCTGTTTGCCACTGTTCAACTCGGTTTGCCTCTGTTTAACTCTGTTTGTCTCTGTTTACCTCTGTTTCTCTCTGTTTGCCTCTGTTTGCCTCTGTTTAATTCTGTTTAATTGTGTTTGCCTTGTTTGCATCTGTTTAACTCTCCTTCACTCTGTTTGCCTCTGTTTAACTCTGTTTGCCTCTGTTTAATTGTGTTTGCCTCTGTTTGCATCTGTTTAACTGTCTTTCACTCTGTTTGCCTCTGTTTGGCTCTGTTTGACTTTGTTTGCCTTTGTGTTACTCTGTTTAACTCTGTTTGCCTCAGCTTGCCTCTGTTTAACTCTGTTTGCCTCTGTTTGCTTCTGTTTGCCTCTGTTTATCTCTGTTTGCCTCTGTTTACCTCTGTTTGCCTCTGCTTTGCTCTGTTTAACTCTGTTTGCCACTGTTCAACTCGGTTTGCCTCTGTTTAACTCTGTTTGTCTCTGTTTACCTCTGTTTCTCTCTGTTTGCCTGTGTTTGCCTCTGTTTAATTCTGTTTAATTGTGTTTGCCTTGTTTGCATCTGTTTAACTCTCCTTCACTCTCTTTGCCTCTGTTTAACTCTGTTTGCCTCTGTTTAATTGTGTTTGCCTCTGTTTGCATCTGTTTAACTGTCTTTCACTCTGTTTGCCTCTGTTTGGCTCTGTTTGACTTTGTTTGCCTTTGTGTTACTCTGTTTAACTCTGTTTGCCTCAGCTTGCCTCTGTTTAACTCTGTTTGCCTCTGTTTGCTTCTGTTTGCCTCTGTTTATCTCTGTTTGCCTCTGTTTACCTCTGTTTGCCTCTGCTTTGCTCTGTTTAACTCTGTTTGCCACTGTTCAACTCGGTTTGCCTCTGTTTAACTCTGTTTGTCTCTGTTTACCTCTGTTTCTCTCTGTTTGCCTCTGTTTGCCTCTGTTTAATTCTGTTTAATTGTGTTTGCCTTGTTTGCATCTGTTTAACTCTCCTTCACTCTGTTTGCCTCTGTTTAATTGTGTTTGCCTCTGTTTGCATCTGTTTAACTGTCTTTCACTCTGTTTGCCTCTGTTTGGCTCTGTTTGACTTTGTTTGCCTTTGTGTTACTCTGTTTAACTCTGTTTGCCTGTTTGACAATGTCTGCCTCTGTTTGCCTCTGCTAGACTCTGTTTACCTCTGTTTGCCTCTGTTTAACTCTCTTTGCATCTGTTTCACTCTGGTTGCCTCCGTCTAACTCTCATTAACTCTGCTGGCCTCTGTATAACTCAGTTTTCCTTTGTTTGCCTCAGTTTAACTCTGTTTGCATCTGTTTAACTCTGTTCACCTCTGTTTAACTCTGTTTGGCTCTGTTTAGCTCTGTTTAACTGTTTGCCTCTGTTCAACTCTGTTTGCCTCTGTTTAACTCAGTTATCCTCTGTTGAACTCTATTTAATTGTGGTAGCCTCTGTTTAACTCTGTTTGCCTCTGTTCAACTCTGTTTGCCTCTGCTTGCCTCTATTATAGTCTGTTTAATGCCGTTTGCCTCTGTTTAACTCTGCCTAACCCTGTTTCACTCTGTTTGCCTCTGTTTCCCTCTGTTTAACTCTGTTTGTCTCTGTTTCCCTCTGTGTGCCTCGGTTTAAATCTGTTTAACTCTGTTTGCCTCTGTTTAACTCTGTTTGCCTCGGTTTAACTCTGTTCGCCTCTGTTTGGCTCTGTTTGCCTCTGTTAAACTCTGTTTGCCTCTATTTTGATCTTTTTCACTCTGTTCACCTCTGTTTAACACTGTTTGCCTCTATTCAGCTCTTTTTAACTCTGTTTGCCTCTGTTCAACTCTGTTTGCCTCTGTTTAACTCTGTTAGCATCTGTTGAACTCTATTTAAATCTGTTTGCCTCTGATTGACTCTGTTTGCCTCTGTATAACTCTGCTTAACTCTGTTCGCCTCTGTTTAACTCTGTTTGCATCTATATAGCTCTGTTTAACTCTATTTGCCTCTGTTTAATTCTGTTATCCTCTGTTGAGCTCTATTTAATTCTCTTAGCCTCTATTTAACTCCGTTTGCCTCTGTTCAACTCTGTTTGCCTCTGTTTGCCTCTATTTAAGTCTGCTTAATGCCGTTTGCATCTGTTTAACTCTGCCAACCCTGTTTGCCTCTGTTTAAAACTGTTTGCCTCTCTTTGCCTCTGTTCAACTCTGTTTGCCTCTATTTAAGTCGGTTTAACGCCGTTTGCCTCTGTTTAACTCTGCCTAACCCTGTTTGCCTCTGTTTAACTCTGTTTGCCTCTGTTTGCCTCTGTTTAACTCTGTTTGCCTCTGTTTGTCTCTGTTTGCCTCTGTTTAACTCTGTTTGCATCTGTTTAACTCTGTGTAAATCTTTTCACCTCTGTTTAACTCTGTTTCCCTCTGTGTGCCTCGGTTTAACTCTGTTTAACTCTGTTTGCCTCTGTTTAACTCTGTTAGCCTCTGTTGAACTCTGTTTGCCTCTGTTTAATTCTGTTTAATTGCGTTTGCCTCTGTTTGCATCTGTTTAACTCTCTTTCACTCTGTTTGCCTCTGTTTAACTCCGTTTGCCTCTGTTTAACTCTGTTTGCCTCTGTTTGGCTCTGTTTGACTTTGTTTGCCTTTGTGTAACTCTGTTTAACTCTGTTTGCCTCTGTTTGACAATGTCTGCCTCTGTTTGCCTCTGCTAGACTCTGTTTACCTCTGTTTGCCTCTGTTTAACTCTCTTTGCCTCTGTTTAACTCTGTTTACCTGTGTTAAACTCTGTTTGCCTCTGTTTAAATCTGTTTAACTCTGTTTGCCTCTGTTTGCCTCTGTTCAACTCTGTTGAACTCTGTTTAGCTCTGTTTGCCTCTGTCTAAGTCTGTTTGCCTCTTTTTGCCTCTGTTTAACTCTGGTTTCCTCCATCTAAGTCTCATTAACTCTGATGGCCTTTGTATAACTCAGTTTTCCTTTGTTTGCCTCTGTTTAACTCTGTTTGAATCTTTTTAACTCTGTTTTCCTCTGTTTAATTCTGTTTGCCTCTGTTTGCCAATGTTAAACTCTGTTTGCCTCTGCTTTGCTCTGTTTAGCTCTGTTTGCCACTGTTCAACTGTTTGCATCTGTTTAACTCTGTTTGCCTCAGCTTGCCTCTGTTTAACTCTGTTTGCCTCTGTTTGCCTCTGTTTAACTCTGTTTATCTCTGTTTGCCTCTGTTTACCTCTGTTTGCCTCTGCTTTGCTCTGTTTAACTCTGTTTGCCACTGTTCAACTCGGTTTGCCTCTGTTTAACTCTGTTTGTCTCTGTTTACCTCTGTTTCTCTCTGTTTGCCTCTGTTTGCCTCTGTTTAATTCTGTTTAATTGTGTTTGCCTTGTTTGCATCTGTTTAACTCTCCTTCACTCTGTTTGCCTCTGTTTAACTCTGTTTGCCTCTGTTTAATTGTGTTTGCCTCTGTTTGCATCTGTTTAACTGTCTTTCACTCTGTTTGCCTCTGTTTGGCTCTGTTTGACTTTGTTTGCCTTTGTGTTACTCTGTTTAACTCTGTTTGCCTCAGCTTGCCTCTGTTTAACTCTGTTTGCCTCTGTTTGCTTCTGTTTGCCTCTGTTTATCTCTGTTTGCCTCTGTTTACCTCTGTTTGCCTCTGCTTTGCTCTGTTTAACTCTGTTTGCCACTGTTCAACTCGGTTTGCCTCTGTTTAACTCTGTTTGTCTCTGTTTACCTCTGTTTCTCTCTGTTTGCCTCTGTTTGCCTCTGTTTAATTCTGTTTAATTGTGTTTGCCTTGTTTGCATCTGTTTAACTCTCCTTCACTCTGTTTGCCTCTGTTTAACTCTGTTTGCCTCTGTTTAATTGTGTTTGCCTCTGTTTGCATCTGTTTAACTGTCTTTCACTCTGTTTGCCTCTGTTTGGCTCTGTTTGACTTTGTTTGCCTTTGTGTTACTCTGTTTAACTCTGTTTGCCTCAGCTTGCCTCTGTTTAACTCTGTTTGCCTCTGTTTGCTTCTGTTTGCCTCTGTTTATCTCTGTTTGCCTCTGTTTACCTCTGTTTGCCTCTGCTTTGCTCTGTTTAACTCTGTTTGCCACTGTTCAACTCGGTTTGCCTCTGTTTAACTCTGTTTGTCTCTGTTTACCTCTGTTTCTCTCTGTTTGCCTCTGTTTGCCTCTGTTTAATTCTGTTTAATTGTGTTTGCCTTGTTTGCATCTGTTTAACTCTCCTTCACTCTGTTTGCCTCTGTTTAATTGTGTTTGCCTCTGTTTGCATCTGTTTAACTGTCTTTCACTCTGTTTGCCTCTGTTTGGCTCTGTTTGACTTTGTTTGCCTTTGTGTTACTCTGTTTAACTCTGTTTGCCTGTTTGACAATGTCTGCCTCTGTTTGCCTCTGCTAGACTCTGTTTACCTCTGTTTGCCTCTGTTTAACTCTCTTTGCATCTGTTTCACTCTGGTTGCCTCCGTCTAACTCTCATTAACTCTGCTGGCCTCTGTATAACTCAGTTTTCCTTTGTTTGCCTCAGTTTAACTCTGTTTGCATCTGTTTAACTCTGTTCGCCTCTGTTTAACTCTGTTTGGCTCTGTTTAGCTCTGTTTAACTGTTTGCCTCTGTTCAACTCTGTTTGCCTCTGTTTAACTCAGTTATCCTCTGTTGAACTCTATTTAATTGTGGTAGCCTCTGTTTAACTCTGTTTGCCTCTGTTCAACTCTGTTTGCCTCTGCTTGCCTCTATTATAGTCTGTTTAATGCCGTTTGCCTCTGTTTAACTCTGCCTAACCCTGTTTCACTCTGTTTGCCTCTGTTTCCCTCTGTTTAACTCTGTTTGTCTCTGTTTCCCTCTGTGTGCCTCGGTTTAAATCTGTTTAACTCTGTTTGCCTCTGTTTAACTCTGTTTGCCTCGGTTTAACTCTGTTCGCCTCTGTTTGGCTCTGTTTGCCTCTGTTAAACTCTGTTTGCCTCTATTTTGATCTTTTTCACTCTGTTCACCTCTGTTTAACACTGTTTGCCTCTATTCAGCTCTTTTTAACTCTGTTTGCCTCTGTTCAACTCTGTTTGCCTCTGTTTAACTCTGTTAGCATCTGTTGAACTCTATTTAAATCTGTTTGCCTCTGATTGACTCTGTTTGCCTCTGTATAACTCTGCTTAACTCTGTTCGCCTCTGTTTAACTCTGTTTGCATCTATATAGCTCTGTTTAACTCTATTTGCCTCTGTTTAATTCTGTTATCCTCTGTTGAGCTCTATTTAATTCTCTTAGCCTCTATTTAACTCCGTTTGCCTCTGTTCAACTCCGTTTGCCTCTGTTTGCCTCTATTTAAGTCTGCTTAATGCCGTTTGCATCTGTTTAACTCTGCCAACCCTGTTTGCCTCTGTTTAAAACTGTTTGCCTCTCTTTGCCTCTGTTCAACTCTGTTTGCCTCTATTTAAGTCGGTTTAACGCCGTTTGCCTCTGTTTAACTCTGCCTAACCCTGTTTGCCTCTGTTTAACTCTGTTTGCCTCTGTTTGCCTCTGTTTAACTCTGTTTGCCTCTGTTTGTCTCTGTTTGCCTCTGTTTAACTCTGTTTGCATCTGTTTAACTCTGTGTAAATCTTTTCACCTCTGTTTAACTCTGTTTCCCTCTGTGTGCCTCGGTTTAACTCTGTTTAACTCTGTTTGCCTCTGTTTAACTCTGTTAGCCTCTGTTGAACTCTGTTTGCCTCTGTTTAATTCTGTTTAATTGTGTTTGCCTCTGTTTGCATCTGTTTAACTCTCTTTCACTGTTTGCCTCTGTTTAACTCTGTTTGCCTCTGTTTAACTCTGTTTGCCTCTGTTTGGCTCTGTTTGACTTTGTTTGCCTTTGTGTAACTCTGTTTAACTCTGTTTGCCTCTGTTTGACAATGTCTGCCTCTGTTTGCCTCTGCTAGACTCTCTTATTCTCTGTTGAGCTCTATTTAATTCGGTTAGCCTCTATTTAACTCTGTTTGCCTCTGTTCAACTCTGTTTGCCTCTGCTTGCCTCTATTTAAGTCTGTTTAAGGCCGTTTGCCTCTGTTTAACTCTGCCTAACCCTGTTTGCCTGTTTAACTCTGTTTGCCTCTCTTTGCCTCTGTTTAACTCTGTTGGCCTCTGTTTGTCTCTGTTTGCCTCTGTTTAACTCTGTGTGCTTCTGTTTAACTCTGTGTAAATCTTTTCACCTTTGTTTAACTCTGTTTCCCTCTGTGTGCCTCGGTTTAACTCTGTTTAACTCTGTTTGCCTCTGTTTAACTCTGTTAGCCTCTGTTGAACTCTGTTTGCCTCTGTTTGATTCTGTTTAATTGTGTTTGCCTCTGTTTGCATCTGTTTAACTCTCTTTCACTCTGTTTGCCTCTGTTTAACTCTGTTTGCCTCTGTTTAACTCTGTTTGCCTCTGTTTGGCTCTGTTTGACTTTGTTTGCCTTTGTGTAACTCTGTTTAACTCTGTTTGCCTCTGTTTGACAATGTCTGCCTCTGTTTGCCTCTGCTAGACTCTGTTTACCTCTGTTTGCCTCTGTTTAACTCTCTTTGCCTCTGTTTAACTCTGTTTACCTGTATTAAACTCTGTTTGCCTCTGTTTAAATCTGTTTAACTCTGTTTGCCTCTGTTTGCCTCTGTTCAACTCTGTTGAACTCTGTTTAGCTCTGTTTGCCTCTGTCTAAGTCTGTTTGCCTCTTTTTGCCTCTGTTTAACTCTGGTTTCCTCCATCTAAGTCTCATTAACTCTGATGGCCTTTGTATAACTCAGTTTTCCTTTGTTTGCCTCTGTTTAACTCTGTTTGAATGTTTTTAACTCTGTTTTCCTCTGTTTAATCTGTTTGCCTCTGTTTGCCAATGTTAAACTCTGTTTGCCTCTGCTTTGCTCTGTTTAGCTCTGTTTGCCACTGTTCAACTGTTTGCATCTGTTTAACTCTGTTTGCCTCAGCTTGCCTCTGTTTAACTCTGTTTGCATCTGTTTGCCTCTGTTTAACTCTGTTTATCTCTGTTTGCCTCTGTTTACCTCTGTTTGCCTCTGCTTTGCTCTGTTTAACTCTGTTTGCCACTGTTCAACTCGGTTTGCCTCTGTTTAACTCTGTTTGTCTCTGTTTACCTCTGTTTCTCTCTGTTTGCCTCTGTTTGCCTCTGTTTAACTCTGTTTGCCTCAGCTTGCCTCTGTTTAACTCTGTTTGCCTCTGTTTGGCTCTGTTTGACTTTGTTTGCCTTTGTGTAACTCTGTTTAACTCTGTTTGCCTCTGTTTGACAATGTCTGCCTCTGTTTGCCTCTGCTAGACTCTCTTATTCTCTGTTGAGCTCTATTTAATTCGGTTAGCCTCTATTTAACTCTGTTTGCCTCTGTTCAACTCTGTTTGCCTCTGCTTGCCTCTATTTAAGTCTGTTTAAGGCCGTTTGCCTCTGTTTAACTCTGCCTAACCCTGTTTGCCTGTTTAACTCTGTTTGCCTCTCTTTGCCTCTGTTTAACTCTGTTGGCCTCTGTTTGTCTCTGTTTGCCTCTGTTTAACTCTGTGTGCTTCTGTTTAACTCTGTGTAAATCTTTTCACCTTTGTTTAACTCTGTTTCCCTCTGTGTGCCTCGGTTTAACTCTGTTTAACTCTGTTTGCCTCTGTTTAACTCTGTTAGCCTCTGTTGAACTCTGTTTGCCTCTGTTTGATTCTGTTTAATTGTGTTTGCCTCTGTTTGCATCTGTTTAACTCTCTTTCACTCTGTTTGCCTCTGTTTAACTCTGTTTGCCTCTGTTTAACTCTGTTTGCCTCTGTTTGGCTCTGTTTGACTTTGTTTGCCTTTGTGTAACTCTGTTTAACTCTGTTTGCCTCTGTTTGACAATGTCTGCCTCTGTTTGCCTCTGCTAGACTCTGTTTACCTCTGTTTGCCTCTGTTTAACTCTCTTTGCCTCTGTTTAACTCTGTTTAGCTGTATTAAACTCTGTTTGCCTCTGTTTAAATCTGTTTAACTCTGTTTGCCTCTGTTTGCCTCTGTTCAACTCTGTTGAACTCTGTTTAGCTCTGTTTGCCTCTGTCTAAGTCTGTTTGCCTCTTTTTGCCTCTGTTTAACTCTGGTTTCCTCCATCTAAGTCTCATTAACTCTGATGGCCTTTGTATAACTCAGTTTTCCTTTGTTTGCCTTTGTTTAACTCTGTTTGAATGTTTTTAACTCTGTTTTCCTCTGTTTAATCTGTTTAGCTCTGTTTGCCAATGTTAAACTCTGTTTGCCTCTGCTTTGCTCTGTTTAGCTCTGTTTGCCACTGTTCAACTGTTTGCATCTGTTTAACTCTGTTTGCCTCAGCTTGCCTCTGTTTAACTCTGTTTGCCTCTGTTTGCCTCTGTTTAACTCTGTTTATCTCTGTTTGCCTCTGTTTACCTCTGTTTGCCTCTGCTTTGCTCTGTTTAACTCTGTTTGCCACTGTTCAACTCGGTTTGCCTCTGTTTAACTCTGTTTGTCTCTGTTTACCTCTGTTTCTCTCTGTTTGCCTGTGTTTGCCTCTGTTTAATTCTGTTTAATTGTGTTTGCCTTGTTTGCATCTGTTTAACTCTCCTTCACTCTGTTTGCCTCTGTTTAACTCTGTTTGCCTCTGTTTAATTGTGTTTGCCTCTGTTTGCATCTGTTTAACTGTCTTTCACTCTGTTTGCCTCTGTTTGGCTCTGTTTGACTTTGTTTGCCTTTGTGTTACTCTGTTTAACTCTGTTTGCCTCAGCTTGCCTCTGTTTAACTCTGTTTGCCTCTGTTTGCCTCTGTTTGCCTCTGTTTATCTCTGTTTGCCTCTGTTTACCTCTGTTTGCCTCTGCTTTGCATCTGTTTAACTCTGTTTGCCACTGTTCAACTCGGTTTGCCTCTGTTTAACTCTGTTTGTCTCTGTTTGACAATGTCTGCCTCTGTTTGCCTCTGCTAGACTCTCTTATTCTCTGTTGAGCTCTATTTAATTCGGTTAGCCTCTATTTAACTCTGTTTGCCTCTGTTCAACTCTGTTTGCCTCTGCTTGCCTCTATTTAAGTCTGTTTAAGTCCGTTTGCCTCTGTTTAACTCTGCCTAACCCTGTTTGCCTGTTTAACTCTGTTTGCCTCTCTTTGCCTCTGTTTAACTCTGTTGGCTTCTGTTTGTCTCTGTTTGCCTCTGCTTAACTCTGTGTGCTTCTGTTTAACTCTGTGTAAATCTTTTCAACTTTGTTTAACTCTGTTTCCCTCTGTGTGCCTCGGTTTAACTCTGTTTGCCTCTGTTTAACTCTGTTAGCCTCTGTTGAACTCTGTTTGCCTCTGTTTAATTCTGTTTAATTGTGTTTGCCTCTGTTTGCATCTGTTTAACTCTCTTTCACTCTGTTTGCCTCTGTTTAACTCCGTTTGCCTCTGTTTAACTCTGTTTGCCTCTGTTTGGCTCTGTTTGACTTTGTTTGCCTTTGTGTAACTCTGTTTAACTCTGTTTGCCTCTGTTTGACAATGTCTGCCTCTGTTTGCCTCTGCTAGACTCTGTTTACCTCTGTTTGCCTCTGTTTAACTCTCTTTGCCTCTGTTTAACTCTGTTTACCTGTGTTAAACTCTGTTTGCCTCTGTTTAAATCTGTTTAACTCTGTTTGCCTCTGTTTGCCTCTGTTCAACTCTGTTGAACTCTGTTTAGCTCTGTTTGCCTCTGTCTAAGTCTGTTTGCCTCTTTTTGCCTCTGTTTAACTCTGGTTTCCTCCATCTAAGTCTCATTAACTCTGATGGCCTTTGTATAACTCAGTTTTCCTTTGTTTGCCTCTGTTTAACTCTGTTTGAATCTTTTTAACTCTGTTTTCCTCTGTTTAATTCTGTTTGCCTCTGTTTGCCAATGTTAAACTCTGTTTGCCTCTGCTTTGCTCTGTTTAGCTCTGTTTGCCACTGTTCAACTGTTTGCATCTGTTTAACTCTGTTTGCCTCAGCTTGCCTCTGTTTAACTCTGTTTGCCTCTGTTTGCCTCTGTTTAACTCTGTTTATCTCTGTTTGCCTCTGTTTACCTCTGTTTGCCTCTGCTTTGCTCTGTTTAACTCTGTTTGCCACTGTTCAACTCGGTTTGCCTCTGTTTAACTCTGTTTGTCTCTGTTTACCTCTGTTTCTCTCTGTTTGCCTCTGTTTGCCTCTGTTTAATTCTGTTTAATTGTGTTTGCCTTGTTTGCATCTGTTTAACTCTCCTTCACTCTCTTTGCCTCTGTTTAACTCTGTTTGCCTCTGTTTAATTGTGTTTGCCTCTGTTTGCATCTGTTTAACTGTCTTTCACTCTGTTTGCCTCTGTTTGGCTCTGTTTGACTTTGTTTGCCTTTGTGTTACTCTGTTTAACTCTGTTTGCCTCAGCTTGCCTCTGTTTAACTCTGTTTGCCTCTGTTTGCTTCTGTTTGCCTCTGTTTATCTCTGTTTGCCTCTGTTTACCTCTGTTTGCCTCTGCTTTGCTCTGTTTAACTCTGTTTGCCACTGTTCAACTCGGTTTGCCTCTGTTTAACTCTGTTTGTCTCTGTTTACCTCTGTTTCTCTCTGTTTGCCTGTGTTTGCCTCTGTTTAATTCTGTTTAATTGTGTTTGCCTTGTTTGCATCTGTTTAACTCTCCTTCACTCTGTTTGCCTCTGTTTAACTCTGTTTGCCTCTGTTTAATTGTGTTTGCCTCTGTTTGCATCTGTTTAACTGTCTTTCACTCTGTTTGCCTCTGTTTGGCTCTGTTTGACTTTGTTTGCCTTTGTGTTACTCTGTTTAACTCTGTTTGCCTCAGCTTGCCTCTGTTTAACTCTGTTTGCCTCTGTTTGCTTCTGTTTGCCTCTGTTTATCTCTGTTTGCCTCTGTTTACCTCTGTTTGCCTCTGCTTTGCTCTGTTTAACTCTGTTTGCCACTGTTCAACTCGGTTTGCCTCTGTTTAACTCTGTTTGTCTCTGTTTACCTCTGTTTCTCTCTGTTTGCCTCTGTTTGCCTCTGTTTAATTCTGTTTAATTGTGTTTGCCTTGTTTGCATCTGTTTAACTCTCCTTCACTCTGTTTGCCTCTGTTTAATTGTGTTTGCCTCTGTTTGCATCTGTTTAACTGTCTTTCACTCTGTTTGCCTCTGTTTGGCTCTGTTTGACTTTGTTTGCCTTTGTGTTACTCTGTTTAACTCTGTTTGCCTGTTTGACAATGTCTGCCTCTGTTTGCCTCTGCTAGACTCTGTTTACCTCTGTTTGCCTCTGTTTAACTCTCTTTGCATCTGTTTCACTCTGGTTGCCTCCGTCTAACTCTCATTAACTCTGCTGGCCTCTGTATAACTCAGTTTTCCTTTGTTTGCCTCAGTTTAACTCTGTTTGCATCTGTTTAACTCTGTTCGCCTCTGTTTAACTCTGTTTGGCTCTGTTTAGCTCTGTTTAACTGTTTGCCTCTGTTCAACTCTGTTTGCCTCTGTTTAACTCAGTTATCCTCTGTTGAACTCTATTTAATTGTGGTAGCCTCTGTTTAACTCTGTTTGCCTCTGTTCAACTCTGTTTGCCTCTGCTTGCCTCTATTATAGTCTGTTTAATGCCGTTTGCCTCTGTTTAACTCTGCCTAACCCTGTTTCACTCTGTTTGCCTCTGTTTCCCTCTGTTTAACTCTGTTTGTCTCTGTTTCCCTCTGTGTGCCTCGGTTTAAATCTGTTTAACTCTGTTTGCCTCTGTTTAACTCTGTTTGCCTCGGTTTAACTCTGTTCGCCTCTGTTTGGCTCTGTTTGCCTCTGTTAAACTCTGTTTGCCTCTATTTTGATCTTTTTCACTCTGTTCACCTCTGTTTAACACTGTTTGCCTCTATTCAGCTCTTTTTAACTCTGTTTGCCTCTGTTCAACTCTGTTTGCCTCTGTTTAACTCTGTTAGCATCTGTTGAACTCTATTTAAATCTGTTTGCCTCTGATTGACTCTGTTTGCCTCTGTATAACTCTGCTTAACTCTGTTCGCCTCTGTTTAACTCTGTTTGCATCTATATAGCTCTGTTTAACTCTATTTGCCTCTGTTTAATTCTGTTATCCTCTGTTGAGCTCTATTTAATTCTCTTAGCCTCTATTTAACTCCGTTTGCCTCTGTTCAACTCTGTTTGCCTCTGTTTGCCTCTATTTAAGTCTGCTTAATGCCGTTTGCATCTGTTTAACTCTGCCAACCCTGTTTGCCTCTGTTTAAAACTGTTTGCCTCTCTTTGCCTCTGTTCAACTCTGTTTGCCTCTATTTAAGTCGGTTTAACGCCGTTTGCCTCTGTTTAACTCTGCCTAACCCTGTTTGCCTCTGTTTAACTCTGTTTGCCTCTGTTTGCCTCTGTTTAACTCTGTTTGCCTCTGTTTGTCTCTGTTTGCCTCTGTTTAACTCTGTTTGCATCTGTTTAACTCTGTGTAAATCTTTTCACCTCTGTTTAACTCTGTTTCCCTCTGTGTGCCACGGTTTAACTCTGTTTAACTCTGTTTGCCTCTGTTTAACTCTGTTAGCCTCTGTTGAACTCTGTTTGCCTCTGTTTAATTCTGTTTAATTGTGTTTGCCTCTGTTTGCATCTGTTTAACTCTCTTTCACTGTTTGCCTCTGTTTAACTCTGTTTGCCTCTGTTTAACTCTGTTTGCCTCTGTTTGGCTCTGTTTGACTTTGTTTGCCTTTGTGTAACTCTGTTTAACTCTGTTTGCCTCTGTTTGACAATGTCTGCCTCTGTTTGCCTCTGCTAGACTCTCTTATTCTCTGTTGAGCTCTATTTAATTCGGTTAGCCTCTATTTAACTCTGTTTGCCTCTGTTCAACTCTGTTTGCCTCTGCTTGCCTCTATTTAAGTCTGTTTAAGGCCGTTTGCCTCTGTTTAACTCTGCCTAACCCTGTTTGCCTGTTTAACTCTGTTTGCCTCTCTTTGCCTCTGTTTAACTCTGTTGGCCTCTGTTTGTCTCTGTTTGCCTCTGTTTAACTCTGTGTGCTTCTGTTTAACTCTGTGTAAATCTTTTCACCTTTGTTTAACTCTGTTTCCCTCTGTGTGCCTCGGTTTAACTCTGTTTAACTCTGTTTGCCTCTGTTTAACTCTGTTAGCCTCTGTTGAACTCTGTTTGCCTCTGTTTGATTCTGTTTAATTGTGTTTGCCTCTGTTTGCATCTGTTTAACTCTCTTTCACTCTGTTTGCCTCTGTTTAACTCTGTTTGCCTCTGTTTAACTCTGTTTGCCTCTGTTTGGCTCTGTTTGACTTTGTTTGCCTTTGTGTAACTCTGTTTAACTCTGTTTGCCTCTGTTTGACAATGTCTGCCTCTGTTTGCCTCTGCTAGACTCTGTTTACCTCTGTTTGCCTCTGTTTAACTCTCTTTGCCTCTGTTTAACTCTGTTTACCTGTATTAAACTCTGTTTGCCTCTGTTTAAAACTGTTTAACTCTGTTTGCCTCTGTTTGCCTCTGTTCAACTCTGTTGAACTCTGTTTAGCTCTGTTTGCCTCTGTCTAAGTCTGTTTGCCTCTTTTTGCCTCTGTTTAACTCTGGTTTCCTCCATCTAAGTCTCATTAACTCTGATGGCCTTTGTATAACTCAGTTTTCCTTTGTTTGCCTCTGTTTAACTCTGTTTGAATCTTTTTAACTCTGTTTTCCTCTGTTTAATCTGTTTGCCTCTGTTTGCCAATGTTAAACTCTGTTTGCCTCTGCTTTGCTCTGTTTAGCTCTGTTTGCCACTGTTCAACTGTTTGCATCTGTTTAACTCTGTTTGCCTCAGCTTGCCTCTGTTTAACTCTGTTTGCCTCTGTTTGCCTCTGTTTAACTCTGTTTATCTCTGTTTGCCTCTGTTTAACTCTGTTTATCTCTGTTTGCCTCTGTTTACCTCTGTTTGCCTCTGCTTTGCTCTGTTTAACTCTGTTTGCCACTGTTCAACTAGGTTTGCCTCTGTTTAACTCTGTTTGTCTCTGTTTACCTCTGTTTCTCTCTGTTTGCCTCTGTTTGCCTCTGTTTAATTCTGTTTAATTGTGTTTGCCTTGTTTGCATCTGTTTAACTCTCCTTCACTCTGTTTGCCTCTGTTTAACTCTGTTTGCCTCTGTTTAATTGTGTTTGCCTCTGTTTGCATCTGTTTAACTGTCTTTCACTCTGTTTGCCTCTGTTTGGCTCTGTTTGACTTTGTTTGCCTTTGTGTTACTCTGTTTAACTCTGTTTGCCTCAGCTTGCCTCTGTTTATCTCTGTTTGCCTCTGTTTACCTCTGTTTGCCTCTGCTTTGCTCTGTTTAACTCTGTTTGCCACTGTTCAACTCGGTTTGCCTCTGTTTAACTCTGTTTGTCTCTGTTTACCTCTGTTTCTCTCTGTTTGCCTCTGTTTGCCTCTGTTTAATTCTGTTTAATTGTGTTTGCCTTGTTTGCATCTGTTTAACTCTCCTTCACTCTGTTTGCCTCTGTTTAATTGTGTTTGCCTCTGTTTGCATCTGTTTAACTGTCTTTCACTCTGTTTGCCTCTGTTTGGCTCTGTTTGACTTTGTTTGCCTTTGTGTTACTCTGTTTAACTCTGTTTGCCTGTTTGACAATGTCTGCCTCTGTTTGCCTCTGCTAGACTCTGTTTACCTCTGTTTGCCTCTGTTTAACTCTCTTTGCATCTGTTTCACTCTGGTTGCCTCCGTCTAACTCTCATTAACTCTGCTGGCCTCTGTATAACTCAGTTTTCCTTTGTTTGCCTCAGTTTAACTCTGTTTGCATCTGTTTAACTCTGTTCGCCTCTGTTTAACTCTGTTTGGCTCTGTTTAGCTCTGTTTAACTGTTTGCCTCTGTTCAACTCTGTTTGCCTCTGTTTAACTCAGTTATCCTCTGTTGAACTCTATTTAATTGTGGTAGCCTCTGTTTAACTCTGTTTGCCTCTGTTCAACTCTGTTTGCCTCTGCTTGCCTCTATTATAGTCTGTTTAATGCCGTTTGCCTCTGTTTAACTCTGCCTAACCCTGTTTCACTCTGTTTGCCTCTGTTTCCCTCTGTTTAACTCTGTTTGTCTCTGTTTCCCTCTGTGTGCCTCGGTTTAAATCTGTTTAACTCTGTTTGCCTCTGTTTAACTCTGTTTGCCTCGGTTTAACTCTGTTCGCCTCTGTTTGGCTCTGTTTGCCTCTGTTAAACTCTGTTTGCCTCTATTTTGATCTTTTTCACTCTGTTCACCTCTGTTTAACACTGTTTGCCTCTATTCAGCTCTTTTTAACTCTGTTTGCCTCTGTTCAACTCTGTTTGCCTCTGTTTAACTCTGTTAGCATCTGTTGAACTCTATTTAAATCTGTTTGCCTCTGATTGACTCTGTTTGCCTCTGTATAACTCTGCTTAACTCTGTTCGCCTCTGTTTAACTCTGTTTGCATCTATATAGCTCTGTTTAACTCTATTTGCCTCTGTTTAATTCTGTTATCCTCTGTTGAGCTCTATTTAATTCTCTTAGCCTCTATTTAACTCCGTTTGCCTCTGTTCAACTCTGTTTGCCTCTGTTTGCCTCTATTTAAGTCTGCTTAATGCCGTTTGCATCTGTTTAACTCTGCCAACCCTGTTTGCCTCTGTTTAAAACTGTTTGCCTCTCTTTGCCTCTGTTCAACTCTGTTTGCCTCTATTTAAGTCGGTTTAACGCCGTTTGCCTCTGTTTAACTCTGCCTAACCCTGTTTGCCTCTGTTTAACTCTGTTTGCCTCTGTTTGCCTCTGTTTAACTCTGTTTGCCTCTGTTTGTCTCTGTTTGCCTCTGTTTAACTCTGTTTGCATCTGTTTAACTCTGTGTAAATCTTTTCACCTCTGTTTAACTCTGTTTCCCTCTGTGTGCCACGGTTTAACTCTGTTTAACTCTGTTTGCCTCTGTTTAACTCTGTTAGCCTCTGTTGAACTCTGTTTGCCTCTGTTTAATTCTGTTTAATTGTGTTTGCCTCTGTTTGCATCTGTTTAACTCTCTTTCACTGTTTGCCTCTGTTTAACTCTGTTTGCCTCTGTTTAACTCTGTTTGCCTCTGTTTGGCTCTGTTTGACTTTGTTTGCCTTTGTGTAACTCTGTTTAACTCTGTTTGCCTCTGTTTGACAATGTCTGCCTCTGTTTGCCTCTGCTAGACTCTCTTATTCTCTGTTGAGCTCTATTTAATTCGGTTAGCCTCTATTTAACTCTGTTTGCCTCTGTTCAACTCTGTTTGCCTCTGCTTGCCTCTATTTAAGTCTGTTTAAGGCCGTTTGCCTCTGTTTAACTCTGCCTAACCCTGTTTGCCTGTTTAACTCTGTTTGCCTCTCTTTGCCTCTGTTTAACTCTGTTGGCCTCTGTTTGTCTCTGTTTGCCTCTGTTTAACTCTGTGTGCTTCTGTTTAACTCTGTGTAAATCTTTTCACCTTTGTTTAACTCTGTTTCCCTCTGTGTGCCTCGGTTTAACTCTGTTTAACTCTGTTTGCCTCTGTTTAACTCTGTTAGCCTCTGTTGAACTCTGTTTGCCTCTGTTTGATTCTGTTTAATTGTGTTTGCCTCTGTTTGCATCTGTTTAACTCTCTTTCACTCTGTTTGCCTCTGTTTAACTCTGTTTGCCTCTGTTTAACTCTGTTTGCCTCTGTTTGGCTCTGTTTGACTTTGTTTGCCTTTGTGTAACTCTGTTTAACTCTGTTTGCCTCTGTTTGACAATGTCTGCCTCTGTTTGCCTCTGCTAGACTCTGTTTACCTCTGTTTGCCTCTGTTTAACTCTCTTTGCCTCTGTTTAACTCTGTTTACCTGTATTAAACTCTGTTTGCCTCTGTTTAAAACTGTTTAACTCTGTTTGCCTCTGTTTGCCTCTGTTCAACTCTGTTGAACTCTGTTTAGCTCTGTTTGCCTCTGTCTAAGTCTGTTTGCCTCTTTTTGCCTCTGTTTAACTCTGGTTTCCTCCATCTAAGTCTCATTAACTCTGATGGCCTTTGTATAACTCAGTTTTCCTTTGTTTGCCTCTGTTTAACTCTGTTTGAATCTTTTTAACTCTGTTTTCCTCTGTTTAATCTGTTTGCCTCTGTTTGCCAATGTTAAACTCTGTTTGCCTCTGCTTTGCTCTGTTTAGCTCTGTTTGCCACTGTTCAACTGTTTGCATCTGTTTAACTCTGTTTGCCTCAGCTTGCCTCTGTTTAACTCTGTTTGCCTCTGTTTGCCTCTGTTTAACTCTGTTTATCTCTGTTTGCCTCTGTTTAACTCTGTTTATCTCTGTTTGCCTCTGTTTACCTCTGTTTGCCTCTGCTTTGCTCTGTTTAACTCTGTTTGCCACTGTTCAACTAGGTTTGCCTCTGTTTAACTCTGTTTGTCTCTGTTTACCTCTGTTTCTCTCTGTTTGCCTCTGTTTGCCTCTGTTTAATTCTGTTTAATTGTGTTTGCCTTGTTTGCATCTGTTTAACTCTCCTTCACTCTGTTTGCCTCTGTTTAACTCTGTTTGCCTCTGTTTAATTGTGTTTGCCTCTGTTTGCATCTGTTTAACTGTCTTTCACTCTGTTTGCCTCTGTTTGGCTCTGTTTGACTTTGTTTGCCTTTGTGTTACTCTGTTTAACTCTGTTTGCCTCAGCTTGCCTCTGTTTAACTCTGTTTGCCTCTGTTTGCTTCTGTTTGCCTCTGTTTATCTCTGTTTGCCTCTGTTTACCTCTGTTTGCCTCTGCTTTGCTCTGTTTAACTCTGTTTGCCACTGTTCAACTCGGTTTGCCTCTGTTTAACTCTGTTTGTCTCTGTTTACCTCTGTTTCTCTCTGTTTGCCTCTGTTTGCCTCTGTTTAATTCTGTTTAATTGTGTTTGCCTTGTTTGCATCTGTTTAACTCTCCTTCACTCTGTTTGCCTCTGTTTAATTGTGTTTGCCTCTGTTTGCATCTGTTTAACTGTCTTTCACTCTGTTTGCCTCTGTTTGGCTCTGTTTGACTTTGTTTGCCTTTGTGTTACTCTGTTTAACTCTGTTTGCCTGTTTGACAATGTCTGCCTCTGTTTGCCTCTGCTAGACTCTGTTTACCTCTGTTTGCCTCTGTTTAACTCTCTTTGCATCTGTTTCACTCTGGTTGCCTCCGTCTAACTCTCATTAACTCTGCTGGCCTCTGTATAACTCAGTTTTCCTTTGTTTGCCTCAGTTTAACTCTGTTTGCATCTGTTTAACTCTGTTCGCCTCTGTTTAACTCTGTTTGGCTCTGTTTAGCTCTGTTTAACTGTTTGCCTCTGTTCAACTCTGTTTGCCTCTGTTTAACTCAGTTATCCTCTGTTGAACTCTATTTAATTGTGGTAGCCTCTGTTTAACTCTGTTTGCCTCTGTTCAACTCTGTTTGCCTCTGCTTGCCTCTATTATAGTCTGTTTAATGCCGTTTGCCTCTGTTTAACTCTGCCTAACCCTGTTTCACTCTGTTTGCCTCTGTTTCCCTCTGTTTAACTCTGTTTGTCTCTGTTTCCCTCTGTGTGCCTCGGTTTAAATCTGTTTAACTCTGTTTGCCTCTGTTTAACTCTGTTTGCCTCGGTTTAACTCTGTTCGCCTCTGTTTGGCTCTGTTTGCCTCTGTTAAACTCTGTTTGCCTCTATTTTGATCTTTTTCACTCTGTTCACCTCTGTTTAACACTGTTTGCCTCTATTCAGCTCTTTTTAACTCTGTTTGCCTCTGTTCAACTCTGTTTGCCTCTGTTTAACTCTGTTAGCATCTGTTGAACTCTATTTAAATCTGTTTGCCTCTGATTGACTCTGTTTGCCTCTGTATAACTCTGCTTAACTCTGTTCGCCTCTGTTTAACTCTGTTTGCATCTATATAGCTCTGTTTAACTCTATTTGCCTCTGTTTAATTCTGTTATCCTCTGTTGAGCTCTATTTAATTCTCTTAGCCTCTATTTAACTCCGTTTGCCTCTGTTCAACTCTGTTTGCCTCTGTTTGCCTCTATTTAAGTCTGCTTAATGCCGTTTGCATCTGTTTAACTCTGCCAACCCTGTTTGCCTCTGTTTAAAACTGTTTGCCTCTCTTTGCCTCTGTTCAACTCTGTTTGCCTCTATTTAAGTCGGTTTAACGCCGTTTGCCTCTGTTTAACTCTGCCTAACCCTGTTTGCCTCTGTTTAACTCTGTTTGCCTCTGTTTGCCTCTGTTTAACTCTGTTTGCCTCTGTTTGTCTCTGTTTGCCTCTGTTTAACTCTGTTTGCATCTGTTTAACTCTGTGTAAATCTTTTCACCTCTGTTTAACTCTGTTTCCCTCTGTGTGCCACGGTTTAACTCTGTTTAACTCTGTTTGCCTCTGTTTAACTCTGTTAGCCTCTGTTGAACTCTGTTTGCCTCTGTTTAATTCTGTTTAATTGTGTTTGCCTCTGTTTGCATCTGTTTAACTCTCTTTCACTGTTTGCCTCTGTTTAACTCTGTTTGCCTCTGTTTAACTCTGTTTGCCTCTGTTTGGCTCTGTTTGACTTTGTTTGCCTTTGTGTAACTCTGTTTAACTCTGTTTGCCTCTGTTTGACAATGTCTGCCTCTGTTTGCCTCTGCTAGACTCTCTTATTCTCTGTTGAGCTCTATTTAATTCGGTTAGCCTCTATTTAACTCTGTTTGCCTCTGTTCAACTCTGTTTGCCTCTGCTTGCCTCTATTTAAGTCTGTTTAAGGCCGTTTGCCTCTGTTTAACTCTGCCTAACCCTGTTTGCCTGTTTAACTCTGTTTGCCTCTCTTTGCCTCTGTTTAACTCTGTTGGCCTCTGTTTGTCTCTGTTTGCCTCTGTTTAACTCTGTGTGCTTCTGTTTAACTCTGTGTAAATCTTTTCACCTTTGTTTAACTCTGTTTCCCTCTGTGTGCCTCGGTTTAACTCTGTTTAACTCTGTTTGCCTCTGTTTAACTCTGTTAGCCTCTGTTGAACTCTGTTTGCCTCTGTTTGATTCTGTTTAATTGTGTTTGCCTCTGTTTGCATCTGTTTAACTCTCTTTCACTCTGTTTGCCTCTGTTTAACTCTGTTTGCCTCTGTTTAACTCTGTTTGCCTCTGTTTGGCTCTGTTTGACTTTGTTTGCCTTTGTGTAACTCTGTTTAACTCTGTTTGCCTCTGTTTGACAATGTCTGCCTCTGTTTGCCTCTGCTAGACTCTGTTTACCTCTGTTTGCCTCTGTTTAACTCTCTTTGCCTCTGTTTAACTCTGTTTACCTGTATTAAACTCTGTTTGCCTCTGTTTAAAACTGTTTAACTCTGTTTGCCTCTGTTTGCCTCTGTTCAACTCTGTTGAACTCTGTTTAGCTCTGTTTGCCTCTGTCTAAGTCTGTTTGCCTCTTTTTGCCTCTGTTTAACTCTGGTTTCCTCCATCTAAGTCTCATTAACTCTGATGGCCTTTGTATAACTCAGTTTTCCTTTGTTTGCCTCTGTTTAACTCTGTTTGAATCTTTTTAACTCTGTTTTCCTCTGTTTAATCTGTTTGCCTCTGTTTGCCAATGTTAAACTCTGTTTGCCTCTGCTTTGCTCTGTTTAGCTCTGTTTGCCACTGTTCAACTGTTTGCATCTGTTTAACTCTGTTTGCCTCAGCTTGCCTCTGTTTAACTCTGTTTGCCTCTGTTTGCCTCTGTTTAACTCTGTTTATCTCTGTTTGCCTCTGTTTAACTCTGTTTATCTCTGTTTGCCTCTGTTTACCTCTGTTTGCCTCTGCTTTGCTCTGTTTAACTCTGTTTGCCACTGTTCAACTAGGTTTGCCTCTGTTTAACTCTGTTTGTCTCTGTTTACCTCTGTTTCTCTCTGTTTGCCTCTGTTTGCCTCTGTTTAATTCTGTTTAATTGTGTTTGCCTTGTTTGCATCTGTTTAACTCTCCTTCACTCTGTTTGCCTCTGTTTAACTCTGTTTGCCTCTGTTTAATTGTGTTTGCCTCTGTTTGCATCTGTTTAACTGTCTTTCACTCTGTTTGCCTCTGTTTGGCTCTGTTTGACTTTGTTTGCCTTTGTGTTACTCTGTTTAACTCTGTTTGCCTCAGCTTGTCTCTGTTTAACTCTGTTTGCCTCTGTTTGCCTCTGTTTATCTCTGTTTGCCTCTGTTTACCTCTGTTTGCCTCTGCTTTGCTCTGTTTAACTCTGTTTGCCACTGTTCAACTCGGTTTGCCTCTGTTTAACTCTGTTTGTCTCTGTTTGACAATGTCTGCCTCTGTTTGCCTCTGCTAGACTCTCTTATTCTCTGTTGAGCTCTATTTAATTCGGTTAGCCTCTATTTCTCTCTGTTTGCCTCTGTTCAACTCTGTTTGCCTCTGCTTGCCTCTATTTAAGTCTGTTTAAGGCCGTTTGCCTCTGTTTAACTCTGCCTAACCCTGTTTGCCTGTTTAACTCTGTTTGCCTCTCTTTGCCTCTGTTTAACTCTGTTGGCTTCTGTTTGTCTCTGTTTGCCTCTGTTTAACTCTGTGTGCTTCTGTTTAACTCTGTGTAAATCTTTTCACCTTTGTTTAACTCTGTTTCCCTCTGTGTGCCTCGGTTTAACTCTGTTTAACTCTGTTTGCCTCTGTTTAACTCTGTTAGCCTCTGTTGAACTCTGTTTGCCTCTGTTTAATTCTGTTTAATTGTGTTTGCCTCTGTTTGCATCTGTTTAACTCTCTTTCACTCTGTTTGCCTCTGTTTAACTCCGTTTGCCTCTGTTTAACTCTGTTTGCCTCTGTTTGGCTCTGTTTGACTTTGTTTGCCTTTGTGTAACTCTGTTTAACTCTGTTTGCCTCTGTTTGACAATGTCTGCCTCTGTTTGCCTCTGCTAGACTCTGTTTACCTCTGTTTGCCTCTGTTTAACTCTCTTTGCCTCTGTTTAACTCTGTTTACCTGTGTTAAACTCTGTTTGCCTCTGTTTAAATCTGTTTAACTCTGTTTGCCTCTGTTTGCCTCTGTTCAACTCTGTTGAACTCTGTTTAGCTCTGTTTGCCTCTGTCTAAGTCTGTTTGCCTCTTTTTGCCTCTGTTTAACTCTGGTTTCCTCCATCTAAGTCTCATTAACTCTGATGGCCTTTGTATAACTCAGTTTTCCTTTATTTGCCTCTGTTTAACTCTGTTTGAATCTTTTTAACTCTGTTTTCCTCTGTTTAATTCTGTTTGCCTCTGTTTGCCAATGTTAAACTCTGTTTGCCTCTGCTAGACTCACTTATTCTCTGTTGAGCTCTATTTAATTCGGTTAGCCTCTATTTAACTCTGTTTGCCTCTGTTCAACTCTGTTTGCCTCTGCTTGCCTCTATTTAAGTCTGTTTAAGGCCGTTTGCCTCTGTTTAACTCTGCCTAACCCTGTTTAACTCTGTTTGCCTCTCTTTGCCTCTGTTTAACTCTGTTGGCCACTGTTTGTCTCTGTTTGCCTCTGTTTAACTCTGTGTGCTTCTGTTTAACTCTGTGTAAATCTTTTCACCTTTGTTTAACTCTGTTTCCCGCTGTGTGCCTCGGTTTAACTCTGTTTAACTCTGTTTGCCTCTGTTTAACTCTGTTAGCCTCTGTTGAACTCTGTTTGCCTCTGTTTAATTCTGTTTAATTGTGTTTGCCTCTGTTTGCATCTGTTTAACTCTCTTTCACTCTGTTTGCCTCTGTTTAACTCCGTTTGCCTCTGTTTAACTCTGTTTGCCTCTGTTTGGCTCTGTTTGACTTTGTTTGCCTTTGTGTAACTCTGTTTAACTCTGTTTGCCTCTGTTTGACAATGTCTGCCTCTGTTTGCCTCTGCTAGACTCACTTATTCTCTGTTGAGCTCTATTTAATTCTGTTAGCCTCTATTTAACTCTGTTTGCCTCTGTTCAACTCTGTTTGCCTCTGCTTGCCTCTATTTAAGTCTGTTTAAGGCCGTTTGCCTCTTTTTAACTCTGCCTAACCCTGTTTGCCTGTTTAACTCTGTTTGCCTCTCTTTGCCTCTGTTTAACTCTGTTGGCCTCTGTTTGTCTCTGTTTAACTCTGTTTAACTCTGTGTGCTTCTGTTTAACTCTGTTTAAATCTTTTCACCTTTGTTTAACTCTGTTTCCCTCTGTGTGCCTCGGTTTAACTCTGTTTAACTCTGTTTGCCTCTGTTTAACTCTGTTAGCCTCTGTTGAACTCTGTTTGCCTCTGTTTAATTCTGTTTAATTGTGTTTGCCTCTGTTTGCATCTGTTTAACTCTCTTTCACTCTGTTTGCCTCTGTTTAACTCCGTTTGCCTCTGTTTAACTCTGTTTGCCTCTGTTTGGCTCTGTTTGACTTTGTTTGCCTTTGTGTAACTCTGTTTAACTCTGTTTGCCTCTGTTTGACAATGTCTGCCTCTGTTTGCCTCTGCTAGACTCTGTTTACCTCTGTTTGCCTCTGTTTAACTCTCTTTGCCTCTGTTTAACTCTGTTTACCTGTGTTAAACTCTGTTTGCCTCTGTTTAAATCTGTTTAACTCTGTTTGCCTCTGTTTGCCTCTGTTCAACTCTGTTGAACTCTGTTTAGCTCTGTTTGCCACTGTCTAAGTCTGTTTGCCTCTTTTTGCCTCTGTTTAACTCTGGTTTCCTCCATCTAAGTCTCATTAACTCTGATGGCCTTTGTATAACTCAATTTTCCTTTGTTTGCCTCTGTTTAACTCTGTTTGAATCTTTTTAACTCTGTTTTCCTCTGTTTAATTCTGTTTGCCTCTGTTTGCCAATGTTAAACTCTGTTTGCCTCTGCTTTGCTCTGTTTAGCTCTGTTTGCCACTGTTCAACTGTTTGCATCTGTTTAACTCTGTTTGCCTCAGCTTGCCTCTGTTTAACTCTGTTTGCCTCTGTTTGCCTCTGTTTAACTCTGTTTATCTCTGTTTGCCTCTGTTTACCTCTGTTTGCCTCTGCTTTGCTCTGTTTAACTCTGTTTGCCACTGTTCAACTCGGTTTGCCTCTGTTTAACTCTGTCTCTGTTTACCTCTGTTTCTCTCTGTTTGCCTCTGTTTGCCTCTGTTTAATTCTGTTTAATTGTGTTTGCCTTGTTTGCATCTGTTTAACTCTCCTTCACTCTGTTTGCCTCTGTTTAACTCTGTTTGCCTCTGTTTAATTGTGTTTGCCTCTGTTTGCATCTGTTTAACTGTCTTTCACTCTGTTTGCCTCTGTTTGGCTCTGTTTGACTTTGTTTGCCTTTGTGTTACTCTGTTTAACTCTGTTTGCCTCAGCTTGCCTCTGTTTAACTCTGTTTGCCTCTGTTTGCCTCTGTTTATCTCTGTTTGCCTCTGTTTACCTCTGTTTGCCTCTGCTTCGCTCTGTTTAACTCTGTTTGCCACTGTTCAACTCGGTTTGCCTCTGTTTAACTCTGTTTGTCTCTGTTTGACAATGTCTGCCTCTGTTTGCCTCTGCTAGACTCTCTTATTCTCTGTTTGGCTCTATTTAATTCGGTTAGCCTCTATTTAACTCTGTTTGCCTCTGTTCAACTCTGTTTGCCTCTGCTTGCCTCTATTTAAGTCTGTTTAAGGCCGTTTGCCTCTGTTTAACTCTGCCTAACCCTGTTTGCCTGTTTAACTCTGTTTGCCTCTCTTTGCCTCTGTTTAACTCTGTTGGCTTCTGTTTGTCTCTGTTTGCCTCTGCTTAACTCTGTGCGCTTCTGTTTAACTCTGTGTAAATCTTTTCAACTTTGTTTAACTCTGTTTCCCTCTGTGTGCCTCGGTTTAACTCTGTTTAACTCTGTTTGCCTCTGTTTAACTCTGTTAGCCTCTGTTGAACTCTGTTTGCCTCTGTTTAATTCTGTTTAATTGTGTTTGCCTCTGTTTGCATCTGTTTAACTCTCTTTCACTCTGTTTGCCTCTGTTTAACTCCGTTTGCCTCTGTTTAACTCTGTTTGCCTCTGTTTGGCTCTGTTTGACTTTGTTTGCCTTTGTGTAACTCTGTTTAACTCTGTTTGCCTCTGTTTGACAATGTCTGCCTCTGTTTGCCTCTGCTAGACTCTGTTTACCTCTGTTTGCCTCTGTTTAACTCTCTTTGCCTCTGTTTAACTCTGTTTACCTGTGTTAAACTCTGTTTGCCTCTGTTTAAATCTGTTTAACTCTGTTTGCCTCTGTTTGCCTCTGTTCAACTCTGTTGAACTCTGTTTAGCTCTGTTTGCCTCTGTCTAAGTCTGTTTGCCTCTTTTTGCCTCTGTTTAACTCTGGTTTCCTCCATCTAAGTCTCATTAACTCTGATGGCCTTTGTATAACTCAGTTTTCCTTTATTTGCCTCTGTTTAACTCTGTTTGAATCTTTTTAACTCTGTTTTCCTCTGTTTAATTCTGTTTGCCTCTGTTTGCCAATGTTAAACTCTGTTTGCCTCTGCTAGACTCACTTATTCTCTGTTGAGCTCTATTTAATTCGGTTAGCCTCTATTTAACTCTGTTTGCCTCTGTTCAACTCTGTTTGCCTCTGCTTGCCTCTATTTAAGTCTGTTTAAGGCCGTTTGCCTCTGTTTAACTCTGCCTAACCCTGTTTAACTCTGTTTGCCTCTCTTTGCCTCTGTTTAACTCTGTTGGCCACTGTTTGTCTCTGTTTGCCTCTGTTTAACTCTGTGTGCTTCTGTTTAACTCTGTGTAAATCTTTTCACCTTTGTTTAACTCTGTTTCCCGCTGTGTGCCTCGGTTTAACTCTGTTTAACTCTGTTTGCCTCTGTTTAACTCTGTTAGCCTCTGTTGAACTCTGTTTGCCTCTGTTTAATTCTGTTTAATTGTGTTTGCCTCTGTTTGCATCTGTTTAACTCTCTTTCACTCTGTTTGCCTCTGTTTAACTCCGTTTGCCTCTGTTTAACTCTGTTTGCCTCTGTTTGGCTCTGTTTGACTTTGTTTGCCTTTGTGTAACTCTGTTTAACTCTGTTTGCCTCTGTTTGACAATGTCTGCCTCTGTTTGCCTCTGCTAGACTCACTTATTCTCTGTTGAGCTCTATTTAATTCTGTTAGCCTCTATTTAACTCTGTTTGCCTCTGTTCAACTCTGTTTGCCTCTGCTTGCCTCTATTTAAGTCTGTTTAAGGCCGTTTGCCTCTTTTTAACTCTGCCTAACCCTGTTTGCCTGTTTAACTCTGTTTGCCTCTCTTTGCCTCTGTTTAACTCTGTTGGCCTCTGTTTGTCTCTGTTTAACTCTGTTTAACTCTGTGTGCTTCTGTTTAACTCTGTTTAAATCTTTTCACCTTTGTTTAACTCTGTTTCCCTCTGTGTGCCTCGGTTTAACTCTGTTTAACTCTGTTTGCCTCTGTTTAACTCTGTTAGCCTCTGTTGAACTCTGTTTGCCTCTGTTTAATTCTGTTTAATTGTGTTTGCCTCTGTTTGCATCTGTTTAACTCTCTTTCACTCTGTTTGCCTCTGTTTAACTCCGTTTGCCTCTGTTTAACTCTGTTTGCCTCTGTTTGGCTCTGTTTGACTTTGTTTGCCTTTGTGTAACTCTGTTTAACTCTGTTTGCCTCTGTTTGACAATGTCTGCCTCTGTTTGCCTCTGCTAGACTCTGTTTACCTCTGTTTGCCTCTGTTTAACTCTCTTTGCCTCTGTTTAACTCTGTTTACCTGTGTTAAACTCTGTTTGCCTCTGTTTAAATCTGTTTAACTCTGTTTGCCTCTGTTTGCCTCTGTTCAACTCTGTTGAACTCTGTTTAGCTCTGTTTGCCACTGTCTAAGTCTGTTTGCCTCTTTTTGCCTCTGTTTAACTCTGGTTTCCTCCATCTAAGTCTCATTAACTCTGATGGCCTTTGTATAACTCAGTTTTCCTTTGTTTGCCTCTGTTTAACTCTGTTTGAATCTTTTTAACTCTGTTTTCCTCTGTTTAATTCTGTTTGCCTCTGTTTGCCAATGTTAAACTCTGTTTGCCTCTGCTTTGCTCTGTTTAGCTCTGTTTGCCACTGTTCAACTGTTTGCATCTGTTTAACTCTGTTTGCCTCAGCTTGCCTCTGTTTAACTCTGTTTGCCTCTGTTTGCCTCTGTTTAACTCTGTTTATCTCTGTTTGCCTCTGTTTACCTCTGTTTGCCTCTGCTTTGCTCTGTTTAACTCTGTTTGCCACTGTTCAACTCGGTTTGCCTCTGTTTAACTCTGTCTCTGTTTACCTCTGTTTCTCTCTGTTTGCCTCTGTTTGCCTCTGTTTAATTCTGTTTAATTGTGTTTGCCTTGTTTGCATCTGTTTAACTCTCCTTCACTCTGTTTGCCTCTGTTTAACTCTGTTTGCCTCTGTTTAATTGTGTTTGCCTCTGTTTGCATCTGTTTAACTGTCTTTCACTCTGTTTGCCTCTGTTTGGCTCTGTTTGACTTTGTTTGCCTTTGTGTTACTCTGTTTAACTCTGTTTGCCTCAGCTTGCCTCTGTTTAACTCTGTTTGCCTCTGTTTGCCTCTGTTTATCTCTGTTTGCCTCTGTTTACCTCTGTTTGCCTCTGCTTCGCTCTGTTTAACTCTGTTTGCCACTGTTCAACTCGGTTTGCCTCTGTTTAACTCTGTTTGTCTCTGTTTGACAATGTCTGCCTCTGTTTGCCTCTGCTAGACTCTCTTATTCTCTGTTTGGCTCTATTTAATTCGGTTAGCCTCTATTTAACTCTGTTTGCCTCTGTTCAACTCTGTTTGCCTCTGCTTGCCTCTATTTAAGTCTGTTTAAGGCCGTTTGCCTCTGTTTAACTCTGCCTAACCCTGTTTGCCTGTTTAACTCTGTTTGCCTCTCTTTGCCTCTGTTTAACTCTGTTGGCTTCTGTTTGTCTCTGTTTGCCTCTGCTTAACTCTGTGCGCTTCTGTTTAACTCTGTGTAAATCTTTTCAACTTTGTTTAACTCTGTTTCCCTCTGTGTGCCTCGGTTTAACTCTGTTTAACTCTGTTTGCCTCTGTTTAACTCTGTTAGCCTCTGTTGAACTCTGTTTGCCTCTGTTTAATTCTGTTTAATTGTGTTTGCCTCTGTTTGCATCTGTTTAACTCTCTTTCACTCTGTTTGCCTCTGTTTAACTCCGTTTGCCTCTGTTTAACTCTGTTTGCCTCTGTTTGGCTCTGTTTGAATTTGTTTGCCTTTGTGTAACTCTGTTTAACTCTGTTTGCCTCTGTTTGACAATGTCTGCCTCTGTTTGCCTCTGCTAGACTCTGTTTACCTCTGTTTGCCTCTGTTTAACTCTCTTTGCCTCTGTTTAACTCTGTTTACCTGTGTTAAACTCTGTTTGCCTCTGTTTAAATCTGTTTAACTCTGTTTGCCTCTGTTCAACTCTGTTTGCCTCTGCTTGCCTCTATTATAGTCTGTTTAATGCCGTTTGCCTCTGTTTAACTCTGCCTAACCCTGTTTCACTCTGTTTGCCTCTGTTTCCCTCTGTTTAACTCTGTTTGCCTTTGTGTAACTCTGTTTAATCTGTTTGCCTCTGTTTGACAATGTCTGCCTCTGTTTGCCTCTGCTAGACTGTTTACCTCTGTTTGCCTCTATTTAACTCTCTTTGCCTCTGTTTAACTCTGTTTAACTCTCTTTGCATGTGTTTTACTCTGGTTGCCGCCGTCTAACTCTCATTAACTCTGCTGGCCTCTGTATAACTCTGTTTGCATCTGTTTAACTCTGTTCGCCTCTGTTTAACTCTGTTTGCATCTGTTTAGCTCTGTTTAACTCTGTTTGCCTCTGTTTAACTCTGTTATCCTCTGTTGAGCTCTATTTAAATCTCTTAGCCTCTATTTAACTCCGTTTGCCTCTGTTCAACTCTGTTTGCCTCTGCTTGCCTCTATTTAAGTCTGTTTAATGCCGTTTGCATCTGGTTAACTCTGCCAACCCTGTTTGCCTCTGTTTAAAACTGTTTGCCTCTCTTTGCCTCTGTTCAACTCTGTTTGCCTCTATTTAAGTCGGTTTAACGCCGTTTGCCTCTGTTTAACTCTGCCTAACCCTGTTTGCCTCTGTTTAACTCTGTTTGCCTCTGTTTGCCTCTGTTTAACTCTGTTGGCCTCTGTTTGTCTCTGTTTGCCTCTGTTTAACTCTGTTTGCTTCTGTTTAACTCTGTGTAAATCTTTTCACCTCTGTTTAACTCTGTTGCCCTCTGTGTGCCTCGGTTTAACTCTGTTTAACTCTGTTTGCCTCTGTTTAACTCTGTTAGCCTCTGTTGAACTCTGTTTGCCTCTGTTTGATTCTGTTTAATTGTGTTTGCCTCTGTTTGCATCTGTTTAACTCTCTTTCACTCTGTTTGCCTCTGTTTAACTGTGTTATCCTCTGTTGAGCTCTATTTAATTCTCTTAGCCTCTATTTAACTCCGTTTGCCTCTGTTCAACTCTGTTTGCCTCTGCTTGCCTCTATTTAAGTCTGTTTAATGCTGTTTGCATCTGGTTAACTCTGCCAACCCTGTTTGCCTCTGTTTAAAACTGTTTGCCTCTCTTTGCCTCTGTTCAACTCTGTTTGCCTCTATTTAAGTCGGTTTAACGCCGTTTGCCTCTGTTTAACTCTGCCTAACCCTGTTTGCCTCTGTTTAACTCTGTTTGCCTCTGTTTGCCTCTGTTTAACTCTGTTGGCCTCTGTTTGTCTCTGTTTGCCTCTGTTTAACTCTGTTTGCTTCTGTTTAACTCTGTGTAAATCTTTTCACCTCTGTTTAACTCTGTTGCCCTCTGTGTGCCTCGGTTTAACTCTGTTTAAATCTGTTTGCCTCTGTTTAACTCTGTTAGCCTCTGTTGAACTCTGTTTGCCTCTGTTTGATTCTGTTTAATTGTGTTTGCCTCTGTTTGCATCTGTTTAACTCTCTTTCACTCTGTTTGCCTCTGTTTAACTGTGTTATCCTCTGTTGAGCTCTATTTAATTCTCTTAGCCTCTATTTAACTCCGTTTGCCTCTGTTCAACTCTGTTTGCCTCTGCTTGCCTCTATGTAAGTCTGTTTAATGCCGTTTGCATCTGTTTAACTTTGCCAACCCTGTTTGCCTCTCTTTGCCTCTGTTCAACTCTGTTTGCCTCTATTTAATTCTCTTTAACGCCGTTTGCCTCTGTTTAACTATGCCTAACCCTGTTTGCCTCTGTTTAACTCTGTTTGCCTCTGTTTGCCTCTGTTTAACTCTGTTTGCCTCTGTTTGTCTCTGTTTGCCTCTGTTTAACTCTGTTCGCATCTGTTTAACTCTCTTTCACTCTGTTTGCCTCTGTTTAACTCTGTTTGCCACTGTTTAACTCTGTTTGCCTCTGTTTGGCTCTGTTTGGCTTTGTTTGCCTTTGTGTAACTCTGTTTAACTCTGTTTGCCTCTGTTTGACAATGTCTGCCTCTGTTTGCCTCTGCTAGACTCTGTTATCCTCTGTTGAGCTCTATTTAATTCTGTTAGCCTCTATTTAACTCTGTTTGCCTCTGTTCAACTCTGTTTGCCTCTGCTTGCCTCTATTTAAGTCGGTTTAACGCCGTTTGCCTCTGTTTAACTCTGCCTAACCCTGTTTGCCTCTGTTTAACTCTGTTTGCCTCTCTTTGCCTCTGTTTAACTCTGTTGGCCTCTGTTTGTCTCTGTTTGCCTCTATTTAACTCTGTGTGCTTCTGTTTAACTCTGTGTAAATCTTTTCACCTTTGTTTAACTCTGTTTCCCTCTGTGTGCCTCGGTTTAACTCTGTTTAACTCTGTTTGCCTCTGTTTAACTCTGTTAGCCTCTGTTGAACTCTGTTTGCCTCTGTTTAATTCTGTTTAATTGTGTTTGCCTCTGTTTGCATCTGTTTAACTCTCTTTCACTCTGTTTGCCACTGTTTAACTCTGTTTGCCTCTGTTTAACTCTGTTTGCCTCTGTTTAACTCTGTTTGACTCTGTTTAACTCTGTTCGCCTCTGTTTGACTCTGTTTGCTTATATTTAGCACTTTTTTTACTCTGCTTGCCTCTGTTTAACACTGTTTCCCTCTGTTCAAGACTCTTTGCCTCGGCTTTTATCTGTTAGCCTCTGTTGAAATCTGTTTGTTTCTGTTTAACTCTGTTACCCTCTGTTGAACTCTGTTTGCATCTGTTTAATTGTATTTAATTGTGTTTGCCTCTGTTTGCATCTGTTTAATTCTCTTTCACTCTGTTTGCCACTGTTTAACTCTGTTTGCCTCTGTTTAACTCTGTTTGCCTCTGTTTGGCTCTGTTTGACTTTGTTTGCCTTTGTGTAACTCTGTTTAACTCTGTTTGCCTCTGTTTGACAATGTCTGCCCCTGTTTGCCTCTGCTAGACTCTGTTTACCTCTGTTTGCCTCTGTTTAACTCTCTTTGCCTCTGTTTAACTCTGTTTGCCTCTGTTTAACTCTGTTTAACTCTCTTTGCATCTGTTACACTCTGGTTGCCTCCATCTAACTCTCATTAACTCTGCTGGCCTCTGTAAAACTGAGTTTTCCTTTGTTTGCCTCTGTTCAACTCTGTTTGTCTCTCTTTCGCTCTGTCAACTCTGTTTTCCTCAGTTTAACCCTGTTATCCTCTGTTGAGCTCTATTTAATTCTGGTAGCCTCTATTTAACTCTGTTTGCCTATGTTCAACTCTGTTTGCCTCTGCTTGCCTCTATTTAAGTCTGTTTAACACCGTTTGCTTCTGTTTAACTCTGCCTAACCCTGTTTGCCTCTGTTTAACTCTGTTTGCCTCTGTTTGCCTCTGTTTAACTCTGTTTGCCTATGTTTGTCTCTGTTTGCCTCTGATTAACTCTGTTTGCTTCTGTTTAACTCTGTGTCAATGATTTCACCTCTGTTTAACTCTGTTTCCCTCTGTGTGCCTCGGTTTCACTCTGTTTAACTCTGTTTGCCTCTGTTTAAATCTGTTTGACTCTGTTTAACTCTGTTCGCCTCTGTTTGACTCTGTTTGCTTATATTTAGCACTTTTTTTACTCTGCTTGCCTCTGTTTAACACTGTTTGCCTCTGTTCAAGACTCTTTGCCTCGGCTTTTATCTGTTAGCCTCTGTTGAAATCTGTTTGTTTCTGTTTAACTCTGTTACCCTCTGTTGAACTCTGTTTGCATCTGTTTAATTGTATTTAATTGTGTTTGCCTCTGTTTGCATCTGTTTAATTCTCTTTCACTCTGTTTGCCTCTGTTTAACTCTGTTTGCCTCTGTTTGGCTCTGTTTGACTTTGTTTGCCTTTGTGTAACTCTGTTTAACTCTGTTTGACTCTGTTTGACAATGTCTGCCTCTGTTCGCCCCTGCTGGACTGTTTAAATCTGTTTGCCTCTGTTTAACTCTCTTTGCCTCTGTTTAACTCTGTTTGCCTCTGTATAACTCTGCTTAACTCTGTTTGCCTCTGTTAAACTCTGTTTGCCTCTGTTTGCCTCTGTTTAACTCTGTTTGCCTGTGTTAAACTCTGTTTGCCTCTGTTTAAATCTGTTTAACTCCGTTTGCCTCTGTTTGCCTCTGTTCAACTCTGTTGAACTCTGTTTAGCTCTGTTTGCCTCTGTCTCAGTCTGTTTGCCTCTTTTTGCCTCTGTTTAACATTGGTTTCCTCCGTCTAAGTTTCATTAACTCTGATGGCCTCTGTATAACTCAGTTTTCCTTTGTTTGCCTCTGTTTAACTCTGTTTGCATTTTTTTTAACTCTGTTAGCCTCTGTTGAGCTCTGTTTGCCTCTGTTTAATTCTGTTTAATTGTGTTTGCCTCTGTTTGCATCTGTTTAACTCTGTTATCCTCTGTTGAGCTCTATTTAATTCTCTTAGCCTCTATTTAACTCCGTTTGCCTCTGTTCAACTCTGCTTGCCTCTGCTTGCCTCTATTTAAGTCTGTTTAATGCCATTTGCATCTGTTTAACTCTGCCAACCCTGTTTGCCTCTGTTTAACTCTGTTTGCCTCTCTTTGCCTCTGTTCAACTCTGTTTGCCTCTCTTTAATTCTCTTTTACGCCGTTTGCCTCTGTTTAACTCTGCCTAACCCTGTTTGCCTCTGTTTAACTCTGTTTGCCTCTGTTTGCCTCTGTTTAACTCTGTTTGCCTCTGTTTGTCTCTGTTTGCCTCTGTTTAACTCTGTTTGCTTCTGTTTAACTCTATGTAAATCTTTTCACCTCTGTTTAACTCTGTTTCCCTCTGTGTACCTCGGTTTAACTCTGTTTAACTCTGTTTGCCTCTGTTTAACTCTGTTAGCCTCTGTTGAACTCTGTTTGCCTCTGTTTAATTCTGTTTAATTGTGTTTGCCTCTGTTTGCATCTGTTTAACTCTCTTTCACTCTGTTTGCCTCTGTTTAACTCTGTTTGCCTCTGTTTAACTCTGTTTGCCTCTGTTTGGCTCTGTTTGACTTTGTTTGCCTTTGTGTAACTCTGTTTAATTCTGTTTCCCTCTGTTTGACTATGTCTGCCTCTGTTTGCCTCTGCTAGACTCTGTTATCCTCTGTTGAGCTCTATTTAATTCTGTTAACCTCTATTTAACTCTGTTTGCCTCTGTTCAACTCTGTTTGCCTCTGCTTGCCTCTATTTAAGTCGGTTTAACGCCGTTTGCCTCTGTTTAACTCTGCCTAACCCTGTTTGCCTCTGTTTAACTCTGTTTGCCTATCTTTGCCTCTGTTTAACTCTGTTGGCCTCTGTTTGTCTCTGTTTGCCTCTGTTTAACTCTGTGTGCTTCTGTTTAACTCTGTGTAAATCTTTTCACCTTTGTTTAACTCTGTTTGCCTCTGTTTAACTCTGTTAGCCTCTGTTTAACTCTGTTTGCCTCTGTTTAACTCTGTTAGCCTCTGTTTAACTCTGTTTGCCTCTGTTTAATTCTGTTTAATTGTGTTTGCCTCTGTTTGCATCTGTTTAACTCTCTTTCACTCTGTTTGCCTCTGTTTAACTCTGTTTGCCTCTGTTTAACTCTGTTTAACTCTCTTTGCATCTGTTACACTCTGGTTGCCTCCATCTAACTCTCATTAACTCTGCTGGCCTCTGTAAAACTGAGTTTTCCTTTGTTTGCCTCTGTTCAACTCTGTTTGCCTCTCTTTCGCTCTGTTCAACTCTGTTTTCCTCAGTTTAACTCTGTTATCCTCTATTGAACTCTATTTAATTCTGGTAGCCTCTATTTAACTCTGTTTGCCTCTGTTCAACTCTGTTTGCCTCTGCTTGCCTCTATTTAAGTCTGTTTAACACCGTTTGCCTCTGTTTAACTCTGCCTAACCCTGTTTGCCTCTGTTTAACTCTGTTTGCCTCTGTTTGCCTCTGTTTAACTCTGTTTGCCTCTGTTTGTCTCTGTTTGCCTCTGTTTAACTCTGTTTGCTTCTGTTTAACTCTGTGTCAATGATTTCACCTCCGTTTAACTCTGTTTCCCTCTGTGTGCCTTGGTTTCACTCTGTTTATCTCTGTTTGCCTCTGTTTAACTCTGTTTGACTCTGTTTGCTTATATTTAGCACTTTTTTTGCTCTGCTTGCCTCTGTTTAACACTGTTTGCCTCTGTTCAAGACTCTTTGCCTCGGCTTTTATCTGTTAGCCTCTGTTGAAATCTGTTTGTTTCTGTTTAACTCTGTTACCCTCTGTTGAACTCTGTTTGCATCTGTTTAATTGTATTTAATTGTGTTTGCCTCTGTTTGCATCTGTTTAACTCTCTTTCACTCTGTTTGCCTCTGTTTGGCTCTGTTTGACTCTGTTTTCCTTTGTGTAACTCTGTTTAACTCTGTTTGACTCTGTTTGACAATGTCTGCCTCTGTTTGCCCCTGCTAGACTGTTTAAATCTGTTTGCCTCTGTTTAACTCTCTTTGCCTCTGTTTAACTCTGTTTCCCTCTGTATTACTCTGCTTAACTCTGTTTGCCTCTGTTAAACTCTGTTTAAACCTGTTTGCCTCTGTTTAACTCTGTTTGCCTCTGTTTAACTCTGTTTGCCTGTGTTAAACTCTGTTTGCCTCTGTTTAAATCTGTTTAACTCCGTTTGCCTCTGTTTGCCTCTGTTCAACTCTGTTGAACTCTGTTTAGCTCTGTTTGCCTCTGTCTCAGTCTGTTTGCCTCTTTTTGCCTCTGTTTAACTCTGGTTTCCTCCGTCTAAGTTTCATTAACTCTGATGGCCTCTGTATAACTCAGTTTTCCTTTGTTTGCCTCTGTTTAACTCTGTTTGCATCTTTTTAACTCTGTTTTCCTCTGTTTAATTCTGTTTCCCTCTGTTTGCCAATGTTAAACTCTGTTTGCCTCTGCTTTGCTCTGTTTAACTCTGGTTGCCACTGTTCGACTGTTTGCATCTGTTTAACTCTGTTTGCCTCAGCTTGCCTCTGTTTCACTCTGTTTGCCTCTGTTTGCCTCTGTTTAACTCTGTTTATCTCTGTTTGCCTCTGTTTAACTCTGTTTGCCTCTGCTTTGCTCTGTTTAACTCTGTTTGCCACTGTTCAACTCGGTTTGCCTCTGTTTAACTCTGTTTAATTCTGTTTACCTCTGTTTCTCTCTGTTTGCCTCTGTTTAACTCTGTTTGCCACTGTTCAACTCGGTTTGCCTCTGTTTAACTCTGTTTGCCTCTGTTGACCTCTGTTTCTCTCTGTTTGCCTCTGTTTAACTCTGTTTGCCACTGTTTAATTCTGTTTAATTGTGTTTGCCTCTGTTTGCATCTGTTTAACTCTCCTTCACTCTGTTTGCCTCTGTTTAACTCTGTTTGCCTCTTTTTAACTTTCTTTCACTCTGTTTGCATCTGTTTAACTCTGTTTGCCTCTGTTTCTCTCTGTTTGCCTCTGTTTAACTCTGTTTGCCACTGTTCAACTCGGTTTGCCTCTGTTTAATTCTGTTTGCCTCTGTTTACCTCTGTTTCTCTCTGTTTGCCTCTGTTTAACTCTGTTTGCCACTGTTTAATTCTGTTTAATTGTGTTTGCCTCTGTTTGCATCTGTTTAACTCTCCTTCACTCTGTTTGCCTCTGTTTAACTCTGTTTGCCTCTGTTTAATTCTGTTTAATTGTGTTTCCCTGTGTTTGCATCTGTTTAACTCTCTTTCACTCTGTTTGCATCTGTTTATCTCTGTTTGCCTCTATTGACCTCTGTTTGCCTCTGCTTTTCTCTGTTTAACTCTGTTTGCCACTGTTCAACTCGGTTTGCCTCTGTTTAACTCTGTTTGTCTCTGCTTACCTCTGTTTCTCTCTGTTAGCCTCTGTTTAACTCTGTTTGCCTCTGTTTAATTCTGTTTAATTGTGTTTGCCTCTGTTTGCATCTGTTTAACTCTCCTTCACTCTGTTTGCCTCTGTTTAACTCTGTTTGCCTCTGTTTAACCCTGTTATCCTCTGTTGAGCTCTATTTAATTCTGTTAGCCTCTATTTAACTCTGTTTGCCTCTGCTTGCCTCTATTTAAGTCTGATTAATGCCGTTTGCCATTGTTTAACTCTGCCTAACCCTGTTTGACTCTGTTTAACACTGTTTGCCTCTCTTTGCCTCTGTTTCACTCTGTTGGCCTCTGTTTGTCTCTGTTTGCCTCTGTTTAACTCTGTGTGCTTGTGGTTAACTCTGTGTAAATCTTTTCACCTCTGTTTAAATCTGTTTCCCTCTGTGTGCCTCGGTTTAACTCTGTTTAACTCTGTTTGCCTCTGTTTAACTCTGTTAGCCTCTGTTGAACTCTGTTTGCCTCTGTTTAATTCTGTTTAACTCTCTTTGCATCTGTTTCACTCTGGTTGCCTCCATCTAACTCTCATTAACTCTGCTGGCCTCTGGATAACTCAGTTTTCCTTTGTTTGCCTCTGTTTAACTCTGTTTGCATCTGTCTAACTCTGTTCGCCTCTGTTTAACTCTGTTTGCCTCTCTTTAGCTCTGTTTAACTCCGTTTGCCTCTGTTCAACTCTGTTTGCCTCTGTTTAACTCTGTTATCCTCTGTTGAACTCTATTTAATTCTGGTAGCGTCTATTTAACTCTGTTTGCCTCTGTTTAACTCTGTTTGCCTCTGTTTCTCTCTGTTTGCCTCTGTTTAACTCTGTTTGCCACTGTTTAATACTGTTTAATTGTGTTTGCCTCTGTTTGCATCTGTTTAACTCTCCTTCACTCTGTTTGCCTCTGTTTAACTCTGTTTGCCTCTGTTTAATTCTGTTTAATTGTGTTTCCCTGTGTTTGCATCTGTTTAACTCTGTTTCACTCTGCCTCTCTTTGCCTCTGTTCAACTCTGTTTGCCTCTCTTTAATTCTCTTTAACGCCGTTTGCCTCTGTTTAACTCTGCCTAACCCTGTTTGCCTCTGCTTAACTCTGTTTGCCTCTGTTTGCCTCTGTTTAACTCTGTTTTCCTCTGTTTGTCTCTGTTTGCCTCTGTTTAACTCTGTTTGCTTCTGTTTAACTCTGTGTAAATCTTTTCACCTTTGTTTAACTCTGTTTCCCTCTGTGTGCCTCGGTTTAACTCTGTTTAACTCTGTTTGCCTCTGGTTAACTCTGTTAGCCTCTGTTGAACTCTGTTTGCCTCTGTTTAATTCTGTTTAATTGTATTTGCCTCTGTTTGCATCTGTTTAACTCTCTTTCACTCTGTTTGCCTCTGTTTAACTCTGTTTGCCTCTGTTTAACTCTGTTTGCCTCTGTTTGGCTCTGTTTGACTCTGTTTGCCTTTGTGTAACTCTGTTTAACTCTGTTTGCCTCTGTTTGACAATGTCTGTCTCTGTTTGCCTCTGCTAGACTCTGTTTACCTCTGTTTGCCTCTGTTTAACTCTCTTTGCCTCTGTTTAACTCTGTTTGCCTCTGTTTAACTCTGTTTAACTCTCTTTGCATCTGTTTCACACTGGTTGCCTCCGTCTAACTCTCATTAACTCTGCTGGCCTCTGTATAACTCAGTTTTCCTTTGTTTGCCTGTGTTAAACTCTCTTTGCATCTGTTTAACTCTGTTCACCTCTGTTTAACTCTGTTTACCTCTCTTTAGCTCTGTTTAACTCTGTTTGCCTCTGTTCAACTCTGTTTGCCTCTGTTTAACTCTGTTCACCTCTGTTGAACTCTTTTTAATTCTGGTAGCTTCTATTTAGCTCTGTTTGCCTCTGCTTGCCTCGATTTAAGTCTGTTTAACGCCATTTGCCTCTGTTTAACTCTGCCTAACCCTGTTTGCCTCTGTTTAACTCTGTTTGCCTCTGGTTGCCTCTGTTTAACTCTGTTTGCCTCTGTTTGTCTCTGTTTGCCTCTGTTTAACTCATTTTGCTTCTGTTTAACTCTGTGTAAATCTTTTCACCTCTGTTTAACTCTGTTTCCCTCTGTGTGCCTCGGTTTAACTCTGTTTAACTCTGTTTGCCTCTGTTAAAATCTGTTTGCCTCTGTTTAACTCTGTTTGCCTCTGTTAAACTCTGTTTGCCTCTAATTAGCTCTTTTGCACTGTGCTTGCCTCTGTTTAACAGTGTTTGCCTCTATTCAGCTCTGTTTAACTCTGTTTGCCTCTGTTCAAGACTGTTTGCCTCGGCTTAACTCTGTTAGCATCTGTTGAATTCTATTTAAAGCTGTTTGCCTCTGATTAACTCTGTTTGCCTCTGTATAACTCTGCTTAACTCTGTTTGCCTCTGTTAGACTCTGTTTAAACCTGTTTGCCTCTGTTTAAATCTGTTTGCCTCTGTTTAATTCTGTTAGACTCTGTTGAACTCTGTTTGCCTCTGTTTAATTCTATTTAATTGTGTTTGCCTCTGTTTGCATCTGTTTAACTCTCTTTCACTCTGTTTGCCTCTGTTTAACTCTGTTTGCCTCTGTTAAAATCTGTTTGCCTCTGTTTAACTCTGTTTGCCTCTGTTAAACTCTGTTTGCCTCTATTTAGCTCTTTTGCACTGTGCTTGCCTCTGTTTAACAGTGTTTGCCTCTATTCAGCTCTGTTTAACTCTGTTTGCCTCTGTTCAAGACTGTTTGCCTCGGCTTAACTCTGTTAGCATCTGTTGAATTCTATTTAAAGCTGTTTGCCTCTGATTAACTCTGTTTGCCTCTGTATAACTCTGCTTAACTCTGTTTGCCTCTGTTAGACTCTGTTTAAACCTGTTTGCCTCTGTTTAAATCTGTTTGCCTCTGTTTAATTCTGTTAGACTCTGTTGAACTCTGTTTGCCTCTGTTTAATTCTATTTAATTGTGTTTGCCTCTGTTTGCATCTGTTTAACTCTCTTTCACTCTGTTTGCCTCTGTTTAACTCTGTTTGCCTCTGTTTAACTCTGTTTGCCTCTGGTTGGCTCTGTTTGACTTTCTTTGCATCTGTTTAACACTGGTTGCCTTTGTCTAACTCTCGTTATCTCTGATGGTCTCTGTATGACTCTGTTTGCCTCTGTTTGCCGCTGGTAAACTCTGTTTGCCTCTGTTTAACCATGTTTGCCTCTGTTTAACTCTGTTAGCTTCTGTTGAAATCTGTTTGTCTCTGTTTAACTCTGTTAGCCTCTGTTGAACTCTGTTTGCCTCTGTTTTACTCTCTTTCACTCTGTTTGTCTCTGTTTAACTCTGTTTGCCTCTGTTTAACTCTGTTTGCCTCTGTTTGGCTCTGTTTGACTCTGTTTGCCTTTGTGTAACTCTGTTTAACTCTGTTTACCTCTGTTTGACAATGTCTGCCTCTGTTTGCCTCTGCTAGACTCTGTTTACCTCTGTTTGCCTCTGTTTAACTCTCTTTGCCTCTGTTTAACTCTGTTTGCCTCTGTTTAACTCTCTTTAACTCTCTTTGCATCTGTTACACACTGGTTGCCTCCATCTAACTCTCATTAGCTCTGCTGGCCTCTGGATAACTCAGTTTTCCATTGTTTGCCTCTGTTTAACTCTCTTTGCATCTGTTTAACTCTGTTCGCCTCTGTTTAACTCTGTTTGCCTCTCTTTAGCTCTGTTTAACTCCGTTTGCCTCTGTTCAACTCTGTTTGCCTCTGTTTAACTCTGTTATCCTCTGTTGAAATCTATTTAATTCTGGTAGCCTGTATTTGACTCTGTTTGCCTCTGTTCAACTCTGTTTGCCTCTGCTTGCCTCTATTTAAGTCTGTTTAATGCCGTTTGCCTCTGTTTAACTCTGCCTAACCCTGTTTGCCTCTGTTTAACTCTGTTTGCCTCTGTTTGTCTCTGTTTGCCTCTGTTTGTCTCTGTTTGCCTCTGTTTAACTCTGTTTGCTTCTGTTTAACTCTGTGTAAATCTTTTCACCTGTGTTTAACTCTATTTCCCTCTGTGTGCCTCGGTTTAACTCTGTTTAACTCTGTTTGCCTCTGTTTAACTCTGTTTGCCTCTGTTTAACTCTGTTCGCCTCTGTTTGACTCTGTTTCTCTCTATGTAGCTCTTTTTCACTCTGCTTGCCTCTGTTTAACACTGTTTGCCTCTATTCAGCTCTGTTTAACTCTGTTTGCCTCTGTTCAAGTCTGTTTGCCTCGGCTTAACTCTGTTAGCATCTGTTGAAATCTATTTAAATCTGTTTGCCTCTGTATAATTCTGCTTATCTCTGTTTGCCTCTGTTAAACTCTGTTTAAACCTTTTTGCCTCTGTTTAACTCTGTTTGCCTCTGTGTGCCTCTGTTTAACACTGTTTGCCTGTGTTTAACTCTGTTTGCCTCTGTTTAAATCTGTTTAACTGTGTTTGCCTCTGTTTGCCTCTGTTCAACTCTGTTTAACTCTGTTTGCCTCTGTTCAACTCTGTTTGCCTCTGTTTAACTCTGTTATCCTCTGTTAAACTCTGTTTGCCTCTATTTAGCTCTTTTTCACTCTGTTTGCCTCTGTTTAACTCTGCCTAACCCTGTTTCACTCTCTTTGCCTCTGTTTGCCTCTGTTTAACTCTGTTTGCCTCTCTTTGTCTCTGTTTGCCTCTGTTTAACTCTGTTCGCCTCTGTTTGGCTTTGTTTGACTCTGTTTGCCTTTGTGTAACTCTGTTTAACTCTGTTTGCCTCTGTTTGACAATGTCTGCCTCTGTTTGCCTCTGCTAGACTCTGTTTACCTCTGTTTGCCTCTGTTTAACTCTGTTTGCCTCTGCTTTGCTCTGTTTAACTGTGTTTGCCACTGTTCAACTCGGTTTGCCTCTGTTTAACTCTGTTTGCCTATGTTTGCCTCTGTTTAACTCTGTTTGCCTCTGTTTAATTCTGTTTGCCTCTGTTGAACACTGTTTAGCTCTGTGTGCCTCTTTTTGCCTCTGTTTAACTTTGTTTAACTTTCTCTGCATCTGTTTAACACTGGTTGCCTCTGTCTATCTCTCTTTATCTCTGATGTTCTCTGTATGATTCTGTTTGCCTCTGTTTAACCATGTTTGCCTCTGTTTAACTCTGTTAGCCTCTGTTGAAATCTGTTTGTCTCTGTTTAACTCTGTTAGCCTCTGTTGAGCTCTGTTTGCCTCTGTTAAACTCTGTTTAAACCTGTTTGCCTCTGTTTAACTCTCTTTCACTCTGTTTGCCTCTGTTTAACCATGTTTGCCTCTGTTAAACTCTGTTTGCCTCTGTTTGGCTCTGTTTGAGTCTGCTTGCCTTTTTGTAACTCTGTTTAACTCTGTTTGCCTCTGTTTGACAATGTCTGCCTCTGTTTGCCTCTGCTAGACTCTGTTTACCTCTGTTTGCCTCTGTTTAACTCTCTTTGCCTCTGTTTAACTCTGTTTGCCTCTGTTTAACTCTGTTTAACTCTCTTTGCATCTGTTTCACACTGGTTGCCTCCGTCTAACTCTCATTAACTCTGCTGGCCTCTGTATAACTCAGTTTTCCTTTGTTTGCCTGTGTTAAACTCTCTTTGCATCTGTTTAACTCTGTTCACCTCTGTTTAACTCTGTTTACCTCTCTTTAGCTCTGTTTAACTCCGTTTGCCTCTGTTCAACTCTGTTTGCCTCTGTTTAACTCTTTTAACCTCTGTTGAACTCTTTTTAATTCTGGTAGCCTCTATTTAGCTCTGTTTGCCTCTGTTTAACTCTGTTTGCCTCTGCTTGCCTCGATTTAAGTCTGTTTAACGCCATTTGCCTCTGTTTAACTCTGCCTAACCCTGTTTGCCTCTGTTTAATTCTGTTTGCCTCTGTTTAACTCTGTTTGCCTCTGTTTGCCTCTGTTTGCCTCTGTTTAACTCTGTTTGCCTCTGCTTGGCTCTATTTAAGTCTGTTTAAATCTGTTTGCTTCTGTTTAACTCTGTGTAAATCTTTTCACCTCTGTTTAACTCTGTTTCCCTCTGTTTGCCTCTGTTTAACTCTGTTTGCCTCTGTTAAACTCTGTTTGCCTCTATTTAGCTCTTTTGCACTGTGCTTGCCTCTGTTTAACACTGTTTGCCTCTATTCAGCTCTGTTTAACTCTGTTTGCCTCTGTTCAAGACTGTTTGCCTCGGCTTAACTCTGTTAGCATCTGTTGAATTCTATTTAAAGCTGTTTGCCTCCGATTAACTCTGTTTGCCTCTGTATAACTCTGCTTAACTCTGTTTGCCTCTGTTAGACTCTGTTTAAACCTGTTTGCCTCTGTTTAACTCTGTTTGCCTCTGTTTGCCTCTGTTTAACACTGTTTGCCTGTGTTTAACTCTGTTTGCCTCTGTTTAAATCTGTTTTTCTCTGTTTGCCTCTGTTTGCCTCTGTTCAACTCTGTTGAACTCTGTTTATTTCTGTTTGCCTCTGTCTCAGTCTGTTTGCCTCTTTTTGCCTCTGTTTAACTCTGCTTTCCTCTGTCTAACGCTCGTTAAATCTGATGGCCTCTGTATAACTCAGGTTTCCTTTGTTTGCCTCTGTTTAACTCTGTTTGCATCTTTTTAACTCTGTTTTCCTCTGTTTAATTCTGTTTCCCTCTGTTTGCCAATGTTAAACTCTGTTTGCCTCTGCTTTGCTCTGTTTAACTCTGTTTGCCACTGTTCGACTGTTTGCATCTGTTTAACTCTGTTTGCCTGTGTTTAACTCTGTTTATCTCTGTTTCCCTCTGTTTAACTCTGTTTGCCTATGCTTTGCTCTGTTTAACTCTGTTTGCCACTGTTTAACTCTGTTTGCCTCTGTTAAACTCTGTTTAAACCTTTTTGCCTCTGTTTAACTCTGTTTGCCTCTGTTTGCCTCTGTTTAACACTGTTTGCCTGTGTTTAACTCTGTTTGCCTCTGTTTAAATCTGTTTAACTGTGTTTGCCTCTGTTTGCCTCTGTTCAACTCTGTTTAACTCTGTTTGCCTCTGTTCAACTCTGTTTGCCTCTGTTTAACTCTGTTATCCTCTGTTAAACTCTGTTTGCCTCTATTTAGCTCTTTTTCACTCTGTTTGCCTCTGTTTAACTCTGCCTAACCCTGTTTCACTCTCTTTGCCTCTGTTTGCCTCTGTTTAACTCTGTTTGCCTCTCTTTGTCTCTGTTTGCCTCTGTTTAACTCTGTTCGCCTCTGTTTGGCTTTGTTTGACTCTGTTTGCCTTTGTGTAACTCTGTTTAACTCTGTTTGCCTCTGTTTGACAATGTCTGCCTCTGTTTGCCTCTGCTAGACTCTGTTTACCTCTGTTTGCCTCTGTTTAACTCTGTTTGCCTCTGCTTTGCTCTGTTTAACTGTGTTTGCCACTGTTCAACTCGGTTTGCCTCTGTTTAACTCTGTTTGCCTATGTTTGCCTCTGTTTAACTCTGTTTGCCTCTGTTTAATTCTGTTTGCCTCTGTTGAACACTGTTTAGCTCTGTGTGCCTCTTTTTGCCTCTGTTTAACTTTGTTTAACTTTCTTTGCATCTGTTTAACACTGGTTGCCTCTGTCTATCTCTCTTTATCTCTGATGTTCTCTGTATGATTCTGTTTGCCTCTGTTTAACCATGTTTGCCTCTGTTTAACTCTGTTAGCCTCTGTTGAAATCTGTTTGTCTCTGTTTAACTCTGTTAGCCTCTGTTGAGCTCTGTTTGCCTCTGTTAAACTCTGTTTAAACCTGTTTGCCTCTGTTTAACTCTCTTTCACTCTGTTTGCCTCTGTTTAACCATGTTTGCCTCTGTTAAACTCTGTTTGCCTCTGTTTGGCTCTGTTTGAGTCTGCTTGCCTTTTTGTAACTCTGTTTAACTCTGTTTGCCTCTGTTTGACAATGTCTGCCTCTGTTTGCCTCTGCTAGACTCTGTTTACCTCTGTTTGCCTCTGTTTAACTCTCTTTGCCTCTGTTTAACTCTGTTTGCCTCTGTTTAACTCTGTTTAACTCTCTTTGCATCTGTTTCACACTGGTTGCCTCCGTCTAACTCTCATTAACTCTGCTGGCCTCTGTATAACTCAGTTTTCCTTTGTTTGCCTGTGTTAAACTCTCTTTGCATCTGTTTAACTCTGTTCACCTCTGTTTAACTCTGTTTACCTCTCTTTAGCTCTGTTTAACTCCGTTTGCCTCTGTTCAACTCTGTTTGCCTCTGTTTAACTCTTTTAACCTCTGTTGAACTCTTTTTAATTCTGGTAGCCTCTATTTAGCTCTGTTTGCCTCTGTTTAACTCTGTTTGCCTCTGCTTGCCTCGATTTAAGTCTGTTTAACGCCATTTGCCTCTGTTTAACTCTGCCTAACCCTGTTTGCCTCTGTTTAATTCTGTTTGCCTCTGTTTAACTCTGTTTGCCTCTGTTTGCCTCTGTTTAACTCTGTTTGCCTCTGCTTGGCTCTATTTAAGTCTGTTTAAATCTGTTTGCTTCTGTTTAACTCTGTGTAAATCTTTTCACCTCTGTTTAACTCTGTTTCCCTCTGTTTGCCTCTGTTTAACTCTGTTTGCCTCTGTTAAACTCTGTTTGCCTCTATTTAGCTCTTTTGCACTGTGCTTGCCTCTGTTTAACACTGTTTGCCTCTATTCAGCTCTGTTTAACTCTGTTTGCCTCTGTTCAAGACTGTTTGCCTCGGCTTAACTCTGTTAGCATCTGTTGAATTCTATTTAAAGCTGTTTGCCTCTGATTAACTCTGTTTGCATCTGTATAACTCTGCTTAACTCTGTTTGCCTCTGTTAGACTCTGTTTAAACCTGTTTGCCTCTGTTTAACTCTGTTTGCCTCTGTTTGCCTCTGTTTAACACTGTTTGCCTGTGTTTAACTCTGTTTGCCTCTGTTTAAATCTGTTTTTCTCTGTTTGCCTCTGTTTGCCTCTGTTCAACTCTGTTGAACTCTGTTTATTTCTGTTTGCCTCTGTCTAAGTCTGTTTGCCTCTTTTTGCCTCTGTTTAACTCTGCTTTCCTCTGTCTAACGCTCGTTAAATCTGATGGCCTCTGTATAACTCAGGTTTCCTTTGTTTGCCTCTGTTTAACTCTGTTTGCATCTTTTTAACTCTGTTTTCCTCTGTTTAATTCTGTTTCCCTCTGTTTGCCAATGTTAAACTCTGTTTGCCTCTGCTTTGCTCTGTTTAACTCTGTTTGCCACTGTTCGACTGTTTGCATCTGTTTAACTCTGTTTGCCTGTGTTTAACTCTGTTTGCCTCTGTTTAACTCTGTTTAACTCTGTTTGCCACTGTTTAACTCTGTTTGCCTCTGTTTAACTCTGTTTACCTCTGTTTGCCTCTGTTTGCCTCTGTTTAACTCTGTTTGCCTCTGTTTAATTCTGTTAGCCTCTGTTGAACTCTGTTTGCCTCTGTTTAATTCTATTTAATTGTGTTTGCCTCTGTTTGCATCTGTTTAACTCTCTTTCATTCTGTTTGCCTCTGTTTAACTCTGTTTGCCTCTGTTTAACTCTGTTTGCCTCTGGTTGGCTCTGTTTGACTTTCTTTGCATCTGTTTAACACTGGTTGCCTTTGTCAAACTCTCGTTATCTCTGATGGTCTCTGTATGACTCTGTTTGCCTCTGTTTGCCGCTGGTAAACTCTGTTTGCCTCTGTTTAACTCTGTTTGCCTCTGTTTGCCTCTGTTTAACACTGTTTGCCTGTGTTTAACTCTGTTTGCCTCTGTTTAAATCTGTTTTTCTCTGTTTGCCTCTGTTTGCCTCTGTTCAACTCTGTTGAACTCTGTTTATTTCTGTTTGCCTCTGTCTAAGTCTGTTTGCCTCTTTTTGCCTCTGTTTAACTCTGCTTTCCTCTGTCTAACTCTCGTTAAATCTGATGGCCTCTGTATAACTCAGTTTTCCTTTGTTTGCCTCTGTTTAACTCAGTTTGCATCTTTTTAAATCTGTTTTCCTCTGTTTAATTCTGTTTCCCTCTGTTTGCCAATGTTAAACTCTGTTTGCCTCTGCTTTGCTCTGTTTAACTCTGTTTGCCACTGTTTAACTCTGTTTGCCTCTGTTTAACTCTGTTTACCTGTGTTTAACTCTGTTTATCTCTGTTTCCCTCTGTTTAACTCTGTTTAATTCTGTTAGCCTCTGTTGAACTCTGTTTGCCTCTGTTTAATTCTATTTAATTGTGTTTGCCTCTGTTTGCATCTGTTTAACTCTCTTTCACTCTGTTTGCCTCTGTTTAACTCTGTTTGTCTCTGTTTAACTCTGTTTGCCTCTGGTTGGCTCTGTTTGACTTTCTTTGCATCTGTTTAACACTGGTTGCCTTTGTCAAACTCTCGTTATCTCTGATGGTCTCTGTATGACTCTGTTTGCCTCTGTTTGCCGCTGGTAAACTCTGTTTGCCTCTGTTTAACCATGTTTGCCTCTGTTTAAATCTGTTAGCCTCTGTTGAAATCTGTTTGTCTCTGTTTAATTCTATTTAATTGTGTTTGCCTCTGGTTGCATCTGTTTAACTCTCTTTCACTCTGTTTGTCTCTGTTTAACTCTGTTTGCCTCTGTTTAACTCTGTTTGCCTGTGTTCAACTCTGTTTGCCTCTGCTTGCCTCGATTTAAGTCTGTTTAATGCCGTTTGCCTCTGTTTAACTCTGTTTGCCTCTGTTTAACTCTGTTTGCCTCTGTTTAAATCTGTTAGCCTCTGTTGAACTCTGTTTGCCTCTGTTTAATTCTATTTAATTGTGTTTGCCTCTGTTTGCATCTGTTTAACTCTCTTTCACTCTGTTTGTCTCTGTTTAACTCTGTTTGCCTCTGTTTAACTCTGTTTGCCTGTGTTCAACTCTGTTTGCCTCTGCTTGCCTCGATTTAAGTCTGTTTAATGCCGTTTGCCTCTGTTTAACTCTGTTTGCCTCTGTTTAACTCTGTTTGCCTCTGTTTGTCTCTGTTTGCCTCTGTTTAACTCTGTTTGCTTCTGTTTAACACTATTAGCCTCTGTTGAAATCTGTTTGCCTCTGTTTAACTCTGTTAGCCTCTGTTGTAATCTGTTTTACTCTGTTTGCCTCTGTTTAACTCTGTTTAACTCTGTTTTCCTCTGTTTGACTCTGTGTAAAAATGTTTCACTCTGTTTAACCCTGTTTGCCTTTGTGTAACTCTGTTTGCCTCTGTTTGACAATGTCTGCCTCTGTTTGCCTCTGCTAGACTCTGTTTATCTCTGTTTGCCTCTGTTTAACTCTATTTGCCTCTGTTTAACTCTGTTCGCCTCTGTTAAACACTGCCTCTGTTTGCCTCTGTTAAACTCTGTTTGCCTCTATTTAGCTCTTTTTCACTCTGTTTGCCTCTGTTTAACACTGTTAGCCTCTATTCAGCTCTGTTTATCTCTGTTTGCCTCTGTTCAATTCTGTTTTCCTCTGTTTAACTCTGTTTTCCTCTGTTTGCCTCTGTATAAATCTGTTTAATTCTGTTTGCCTCTGTTTAAATCTGTTTCAACCTGTTTGCCTCTGTTTAAATCTGGTTGCCTCTGTTTGCCTATGTTTCACTCTGTTTGCCTCTGTTTGCCTCTTTTTAAATCTGTTGAACTCTATTTAGCTCTGTTTGCCTCTGTCTAAGTCTGTTTGCCTCTTTTTGCCTCTGTTTAACTCTGTTTAGCTCTCTTTGCATCTGTTTAACTCCGGTTGCCTCCATCTAAATGTCTTTAACTCTGATGCCTCTGTACAACTCAGTTTTGCTTGGTTTGCCTCTTGTTAACTCTGTTTGCAACTTTTTAACTCAGTTTTCCTCTGTTTAACTCTGTTTGCCTCTGTTTGCCGCTGGTAAACTCTGTTTGCCTCTGCCTTGCTCTGTTTAACTCTGTTTGCCTCTGTTCAACTCTGTTTGTCTCTGTTTAACTCTGTTTGCCTCTGCTTGCCTCTGTTTAACTCTGTTTAATGACGTTTGACTCTGTTTAACTCTGTCTAAACCTGTTTGCCTCTGTTTAACTCTGTTTGCCTCTGTTTGCCTCTGTTTAACTCTGTTTGCCTCTGCTTGTCTCTGTGTGCCTCTGTGTAACTCTGTTTGTCTCTGTTTAACTCTGTTTGCATCTGATTGCCTCTGTTTAACTCTGTGTAAATCATTTCGCCTCGGTTTAACTCTGTTTCCCTCTGTGTTCCTCAGTTTAACTCTGTTTAACTCTCTTTGTCTCTGTTTAAATGTTTGTCTCTGTTTGCCTCTGTTAAACTCTGTTTAACTCTCTTTGCCTCTGTTAAACTCTGTTTAAACCTGTTTGCCTGTGTTTAACTCTGTTTAACACTTTTGCCTCTGTTTAACTCTGTCTTACACTGTTTTCCTCTGTTTAACTCTGTATGCCTCTGTTTGCCTTTGTTTAATTCTGTTTGCCTCTGTTTGCCTCTGTGTGCCTCTGTATAAGTCTGTTTGCCTCTGTTAACTCTGTTTGCCTCTGTTTAACTCTGTGTAAATCATTTTGCCTCTTTTTAACTCTGTTTCCCTCTGTGTGCCTCGGTTTAACTCTGTTTAAATCTCTTTGCCTCTGTTTAACTCTGTTTGCCTCTGTTTGCCTCTGTTTACCTCTGTTTCTCTCTGTTTGCCTCTGTTTAACTCTGTTTGCCTCTGCTGAACTCTGTTTAGCTCTGTTTGCCTCTTTTTTCCTCTGTTGAACTCTGTTTAACTCTCTTTGCATCTGTTTAACTCTGGTTGCCTCTGTCTAACTCTCGTTAACTCTGATGGCCTCTGTTTCACTCAGTTTTCCTTTGTGTACCTCTGTTTAACTCTGTTTGCATCTTTTTAACTCTGTTTGCATCTGTTTAACTCTGTTTGCCTCTGTTTGCCGCTGTTAAACTCTGTTTGCCTCTGTTGAAATCTGTTTTACTCTGTTGGCCTCTGTTTGTCTCTGTGTAAAAATGTTTAACTCTGTTTAACCCTGATCGCCTTTGTGTAACTCTGTTTGACAATGTCTGCCTCTGTTTGCCTCTGCTAGACTCTGTTTATCACTGTTTGCCTCTGTTTAACTCTCTTTGCCTCTGTTTAACTCTGTTTGCCTCTGTTTAAATCTGTTTTAATCTGTTTGCCTCTGCTTAACTCTGTTTGCCTCTGTTTAAATCGGCATAACTCTCTTTGCATCTGTTTCACTCTGGTTGCCTCCGTGTAACTCTCGTTAACTCGGATGGCCTCTGTATGAATCAGTTTTCCTTTGTTTGCCTCTGTTTAACTCTGTTTGCATCTGTTTAACTCTGTTCGCTTCTGTTTAACTCTGTTTGCCTCTGTTTGCCTCTGTTCAACTCTTTTGAACTCTGTTTAGCTCTGTTTGCCTCTGTCTAAGTCTGTTTGCCTCTTTATGCCTCTGTTTAACTCTGTTTAACTCTGGTTTCGTCCGTCTAACTCTCGTTAACTCTGATGGGCTCTGTGTAACTCAGTTTTCCTTTGTTTGCCTCTGTTTAACTCTGTTTGCATCTTTTTAACTCTGTTTTCCTCTGTTGAACTCTTTTGCCTCTGTTTTCCTCTGTTTAACTCTGTTTGCCTCTGCTTTGCTCTGTGTAACTCTGTTTTCCTCTGTTTAACTCTGTTTTCATCTTTTTAACTCTGTTTTCCTCTGTTGAACTCTTTTGCCTCTGTTTGCCTCTGTTTAACTCTTTTTGCCTCTGCTTTGCTCTGTGTAACTCTGTTTGCCACTGTTCAACTCTGTTTGCATCTGTTTAACTCTGTTTCCCTCTGCTTTCCTCTGTTTAACTCTGTTTAATGCCGTTTGCCTCTGTTTAACTCTGTCTAACACTGTTTGCCTCTGTTTAACTCTGTTTGACTCTGTTTGCCTTTGTTTAACTCAGTTTGCCTCTGTTTGCCTCTGTGTGCCTCTGTATAAGTCTGTTTGCCTCTGTTAACTCTGTTTCCCTCTGTTTAACTCTGATAAATCAATTCGCCTCTGTTTAACTCTGTTTCCCTCTGTGTGCCTCGGTTTAACTCTGTTTAACTTTCTTTGTCTCTGTTTAACTCTGTTTGCCTCTGTTTGCCTCTGTTTACCTCTGTTTCTCTCTGTTTGCCTCTGTTTAACTCTTTTTGCCTCTGTTGAACTCTGTTTAACTCTCTTTGCATCTGTTTAACTCTGGTTGCCTCTGTCTAACTTTCGTTAACTCTGATGACCTCTGTTTCACTCAGTTTTCCTTTGTGTACCTCTGTTTAACTCTGTTTGCATCTTTTTAACTCTGTTTGCATCTGTTTAACTCTGTTTGCCTCTGCTTGCCGCTGTTAAACTCTGTTTGCCTCTGTTTAACTCTGTTAGCCTCTGTTGAAATCTGTTTTACTCTGTTTGCCTCTGTTTAACTCTGTTTAACTCTGTTTGCCTCTGTGTGACTCTGTGTAAAAATGTTTAACTCTGTTTAACTCTGTTTGCCTTTGTGTAACTCTGTTTGCCTCTGTTTGATAATGTCTGTCACTGTTAAACTCCGTTTGCCTCTTTTTAGCTCTGTTTAACTCTGCCTCTATTCAACTCTGTTTGCCTCTGCTTAACTCTGTTAGCCTCTGTTGAAATCTATTTAATTCTGTTTGCCTCTATTTAACTCTGTTTAACGCTGTTTGCCTCTGTTTAACTCTGCCGAACCCTGTTTGCCTCTGTTTAAATCTGTTTGCCTCTGTTTAACACTGTTTGCCTCTGTTTGTCTCTGTTTGCCTCTGCTTAACTCTGTGTAAATCTTTTCGCCTCTGTTTAACTCTGTTTCCCTCTGTGTGCCTCGGTTTAACTCTGTTTACCTCTGTTTAACTCTTTTTGCCTCTGTTTAACTCTGTTCGCCTCTGTTAAACTCAGCCTCTGATTTCCTCTGTTTAACTCTGTTTGCCTCTGTTTGCCTCTGTTTAAATCCGTTTGCCTCTATTCAGCTCTGTTTATCACTGTTTGCCTCTGTTCAACTCTGTTTGCCTCTGCTTTGCTCTGTTTAACTCTGTTTGCCTCTGTTCAACTCTGTTTGCATCTGTTTAGCTCTGTTTGCCTCTGCTTGCCTCTGTTTAACTCTGTTTAACGCCGTTTGCCTCTGTTTAACTCTGTTTGCCTCTGCTTAACTCTGTTTGTCTCTGTGTGCCTCTGTGTAACTCTGTTTGTCTCTGTTTAACTCTGTTTGCCTCTGATTAACTCTGTTTGCCTCTGTTTGCCGCTGTTAAACTCTGTTTGCCTCTGCTTTGCTCTGTTCAACTCTGTTTGCATCTTTTTAACTCTGTTTGCCTCTGCTTGCCTCTGTTTAACTCTGTTTAATGCCGTTTGCCTCTGTTTAACTCTGTCTAAACCTTTTTGCCTCTGTTTAACTCTGTTTGCCTCTGTTTGCCTCTGTTTAACTCTGTTTGCTTATGTTTGTCTCTGTTTGCCTCTGTGTAACTCTGTTTGTCTGTGTTTAACTCTGTTTGCCTCTGATTAACTCTGTTTGCCTCTGTTTGCCTCTGTATAACTCTGCTTAACTCTCTTTGCCTCTGTTAAACTCTGCTTAAACCTGTTTGCCTCTGTTTAACTCTGTTTGCCTCTGTTTGCCTCTGTTTAACTCTGTTTGCCTGTGTTTAACTCTGTTTGCCTCTGTTTAAATCTGTTTAACTCTGTTTGCCTCTGTTTGTCTCTGTTCAACTCTGTTGAGCTCTGTTTAGCTCTGTTTGCCTCTGTCTAAGTCTGTTTGCCTCTTTATGCCTCTGTCTAACACTGTTTAACTCTCTTTGCCTCTGTTTAACTCTGGTTTCCTCCGTCTAACTCTCGTTAACTCTGATGGCCTCTGTATAACTCAGTTTTCCTTTGTTTGCCTCTGTTAAACTCTGTTTGCCTCTGTTTAACTCTGTTTGCTTCTGTTTAACACTATTAGCCTCTGTTGAAATCTGTTTGCCTCTGTTTAACTGTTAGCCTCTGTTGAAATCTGTTTTACTCTGTTTGCCTCTGTTTAACTCTGTTTGCCTCTGTGTGACTCTGTGTAAAAATGTTTAACTCTGTTTAACCCTGTTTGCCTTTGTGTAACTCTGTTTGCCTCTGTTTGACAATGTCTGCCTCTGTTTGCCTCTGCTAGACTCTGTTTATCTCTGTTTGCCTCTGTTTAACTCTCTTTGCCTCTGTTTAACTCTGTTTGCCTCTATTTAAATCTGTGTTAATCTGTTTGCCTCTGCTTAAATCTGTTTGACTCTGTTTAAATCTGCTTAACTCTCTTTGCATCTGTTTCACTCTGGTTGCCTCCGTGTAACTCTCGTTAACTCTGATGGCCTCTGTATAACTCAGTTTTCCTTTGTTTGCCTCTGTTTATCACTGTTTGCATCTGTTTAACTCTGTTTGCATCTGTTTAACTCTGTTTAACTCTGTTTGCCTCTGTTAAACTCTGTTTGCCTCTATTTAGCTCTTTTGCACTGTGCTTGCCTCTGTTTAACAGTGTTTGCCTCTATTCAGCTCTGTTTAGCTCTGTTTGCCTCTGTTCAAGACTGTTTGCCTCGGCTTAACTCTGTTAGCATCTGTTGAATTCTATTTAAAGCTGTTTGCCTCTGATTAACTCTGTTTGCCTCTGTATAACTCTGCTTAACTCTGTTTGCCTCTTTTAGACTCTGTTTAAACCTGTTTGCCTCTGTTTAACTCTGTTTGCCTCTGTTTGCCTCTGTTTAACACTGTTTGCCTGTGTTTAACTCTGTTTGCCTCTGTTTAAATCTGTTTTTCTCTGTTTGCCTCTGTTTGCCTCTGTTCAACTCTGTTGAACTCTGTTTATTTCTGTTTGCCTCTGTCTAAGTCTGTTTGCCTCTTTTTGCCTCTGTTTAACTCTGCTTTCCTCTGTCTAACTCTCGTTAAATCTGATGGCCTCTGTATAACTCAGTTTTCCTTTGTTTGCCTCTGTTTAACTCTGTTTGCATCTTTTTAACTCTGTTTTCCTCTGTTTAATTCTGTTTCCCTCTGTTTGCCAATGTTAAACTCTGTTTGCCTCTGCTTTGCTCTGTTTAACTCTGTTTGCCACTGTTTAACTCGGTTTGCCTCTGTTTAACTCTGTTTACCTGTGTTTAACTCTGTTTATCTCTGTTTCCCTCTGTTTAACTCTGTTTAATTCTGTTAGCCTCTGTTGAACTCTGTTTGCCTCTGTTTAATTCTATTTAATTGTGTTTGCCTCTGTTTGCATCTGTTTAACTCTCTTTCACTCTGTTTGCCTCTGTTTAACTCTGTTTGCCTCTGTTAAACTCTGTTTGCCTTTGGTTGGCTCTGTTTGACTTTCTTTGCATCTGTTTAACACTGGTTGCCTTTGTCAAACTCTCGTTATCTCTGATGGTCTCTGTATGACTCTGTTTGCCTCTCTTTAGCTCTGTTTAACTCCGTTTGCCTCTGTTCAACTCTGTTTGCCTCTGTTTAACTCTGTTATCCTCTGTTGAACTCTATTTAATTCTGGTAGCCTGTATTTAACTCTGTTTGCCTGTGTTCAACTCTGTTTGCCTCTGCTTGCCTCGATTTAAGTCTGCTTAATGCCGTTTGCCTCTGTTTAACTCTGCCTAACGCTGTTTGCCTCTGTTTAACTCTGTTTGCCTCTGTTTAACTCTGTTTGCCTCTGTTTGTCTCTGTTTGCCTCTGTTTAACTCTGTTTGCTTCTGTTTAACACTATTAGCCTCTGTTGAAATCTGTTTGCCTCTGTTTAACTCTGTTAGCCTCTGTTGTAATCTGTTTTACTCTGTTTGCCTCTGTTTAACTCTGTTTAACTCTGTTTTCCTCTGTTTGACTCTGTGTAAAAATGTTTCACTCTGTTTAACCCTGTTTGCCTTTGTGTAACTCTGTTTGCCTCTGTTTGACAATGTCTGCCTCTGTTTGCCTCTGCTAGACTCTGTTTATCTCTGTTTGCCTCTGTTTAACTCTATTTGCCTCTGTTTAACTCTGTTCGCCTCTGTTAAACACTGCCTCTGTTTGCCTCTGTTAAACTCTGTTTGCCTCTATTTAGCTCTTTTTCACTCTGTTTGCCTCTGTTTAACACTGTTAGCCTCTATTCAGCTCTGTTTATCTCTGTTTGCCTCTGTTCAATTCTGTTTGCCTCTGCTTAACTCTGTTAGCATCTGTTGAACTCTATTTAAATCTGTTTTCCTCTGTTTAACTCTGTTTTCCTCTGTTTGCCTCTGTATAAATCTGTTTAATTCTGTTTGCCTCTGTTTAAATCTGTTTCAACCTGTTTGCCTCTGTTTAAATCTGGTTGCCTCTGTTTGCCTATGTTTCACTCTGTTTGCCTCTGTTTGCCTCTTTTTAAATCTGTTGAACTCTATTTAGCTCTGTTTGCCTCTGTCTAAGTCTGTTTGCCTCTTTTTGCCTCTGTTTAACTCTGTTTAACTCTCTTTGCATCTGTTTAACTCCGGTTGCCTCCATCTAAATGTCTTTAACTCTGATGCCTCTGTACAACTCAGTTTTGCTTGGTTTGCCTCTTGTTAACTCTGTTTGCAACTTTTTAACTCAGTTTTCCTCTGTTTAACTCTGTTTGCCTCTGTTTGCCGCTGGTAAACTCTGTTTGCCTCTGCCTTGCTCTGTTTAACTCTGTTTGCCTCTGTTCAACTCTGTTTGTCTCTGTTTAACTCTGTTTGCCTCTGCTTGCCTCTGTTTAACTCTGTTTAATGCCGTTTGACTCTGTTTAACTCTGTCTAAACCTGTTTGCCTCTGTTTAACTCTGTTTGCCTCTGTTTGCCACTGTTTAACTCTGTTTGCATCTGCTTGTCTCTGTGTGCCTCTGTGTAACTCTGTTTGTCTCTGTTTAACTCTGTTTGCATCTGATTGCCTCTGTTTAACTCTGTGTAAATCATTTCGCCTCGGTTTAACTCTGTTTCCCTCTGTGTTCCTCAGTTTAACTCTGTTTAACTCTCTTTGTCTCTGTTTAAATGTTTGTCTCTGTTTGCCTCTGTTAAACTCTGTTTAACTCTCTTTGCCTCTGTTAAACTCTGTTTAAACCTGTTTGCCTGTGTTTAACTCTGTTTCTCTCTGTTTGCCTCTGTTTAACTCTGCTTGCCTCTGCTGAACTCTGTTTAGCTCTGTTTGCCTCTTTTTTCCTCTGTTGAACTCTGTTTAACTCTCTTTGCATCTGTTTAACTCTGGTTGCCTCTGTCTAACTCTCGTTAACTCTGATGGCCTCTGTTTCACTCAGTTTTCCTTTGTGTACCTCTGTTTAACTCTGTTTGCATCTTTTTAACTCTGTTTGCATCTGTTTAACTCTGTTTGCCTCTGTTTGCCGCTGTTAAACTCTGTTTGCCTCTGTTGAAATCTGTTTTACTCTGTTTGCCTCTGTTTGCCTCTGTCTAAATCCGTTTGCCTCTATTCAGCTCTGTTTATCACTGTTTGCCTCTGTTCAACTCTGTTTGCCTCTGCTTTGCTCTGTTTAACTCTGTTTGCCTCTGTTCAACTCTGTTTGCATCTGTTTAACTCTGTTTGCCTCTGCTTGCCTCTGTTTAACTCTGTTTAACGCCGTTTGCCTCTGTTTAACTCTGTTTGCCTCTGTTTGCCTCTGCTTAACTCTGTTTGTCTCTGTGTGCCTCTGTGTAACTCTGTTTGTCTCTGTTTAACTCTGTTTGCCTCTGATTAACTCTGTTTGCCTCTGTTTGCCGCTGTTAAACTCTGTTTGCCTCTGCTTTGCTCTGTTCAACTCTGTTTGCATCTTTTTAACTCTGTTTGCCTCTGCTTGCCTCTGTTTAACTCTGTTTAATGCCGTTTGCCTCTGTTTAACTCTGTCTAAACCTTTTTGCCTCTGTTTAACTCTGTTTGCCTCTGTTTGCCTCTGTTTAACTCTGTTTGCTTCTGTTTGTCTCTGTTTGCCTCTGTGTAACTCTGTTTGTCTGTGTTTAACTCTGTTTGCCTCTGATTAACTCTGTTTGCCTCTGTTTGCCTCTGTATAACTCTGCTTAACTCTCTTTGCCTCTGTTAAACTCTGCTTAAACCTGTTTGCCTCTGTTTAACTCTGTTTGCCTCTGTTTGCCTCTGTTTAACTCTGTTTGCCTGTGTTTAACTCTGTTTGCCTCTGTTTCAATCTGTTTAACTCTGTTTGCCTCTGTTTGTCTCTGTTCAACTCTGTTGAGCTCTGTTTAGCTCTGTTTGCCTCTGTCTAAGTCTGTTTGCCTCTTTATGCCTCTGTCTAACTCTGTTTAACTCTCTTTGCTTCTGTTTAACTCTGGTTTCCTCCGTCTAACTCTCGTTAACTCTGATGGCCTCTGTATAACTCAGTTTTCCTTTGTTTGCCTCTGTTAAACTCTGTTTGCCTCTGTTTAACTCTGTTTGCCTCTGTTTAACACTATTAGCCTCTGTTGAAATCTGTTTGCCTCTGTTTAACTCTGTTAGCCTCTGTTGAAATCTGTTTTACTCTGTTTGCCTCTGTTTAACTCTGTTTAACTCTGTTTGCCTCTGTTTGACTCTGTGTAAAAATGTTTAACTCTGTTTAACCCTGTTTGCCTTTGTGTAACTCTGTTTGCCTCTGTTTGACAATGTCTGCCTCTGTTTGCCTCTGCTAGACTCTGTTTAAATCTGTTTGCCTCTGTTTAACTCTCTTTGCCTCTGTTTAACTCTCTTTGCCTCTATTTAAATCTGTGTTAATCTGTTTGCCTCTGCTTAAATCTGTTTGACTCTGTTTAAATCTGCTTAACTCTCTTTGCATCTGTTTCACTCTGGTTGCCTCCGTGTAACTCTCGTTAACTCTGATGGCCTCTGTATAACTCAGTTTTCCTTTGTTTGCCTCTGTTTATCACTGTTTGCATCTGTTTAACTCTGTTTGCATCTGTTTAACTCTGTTTAACTCTGTTTGCCTCTGTTAAACTCTGTTTGCCTCTATTTAGCTCTTTTGCACTGTGCTTGCCTCTGTTTAACAGTGTTTGCCTCTATTCAGCTCTGTTTAGCTCTGTTTGCCTCTGTTCAAGACTGTTTGCCTCGGCTTAACTCTGTTAGCATCTGTTGAATTCTATTTAAAGCTGTTTGCCTCTGATTAACTCTGTTTGCCTCTGTATAACTCTGCTTAACTCTGTTTGCCTCTGTTAGACTCTGTTTAAACCTGTTTGCCTCTGTTTAACTCTGTTTGCCTCTGTTTAAATCTGTTTTTCTCTGTTTGCCTCTGTTTGCCTCTGTTCAACTCTGTTGAACTCTGTTTATTTCTGTTTGCCTCTGTCTAAGTCTGTTTGCCTCTTTTTGCCTCTGTTTAACTCTGCTTTCCTCTGTCTAACTCTCGTTAAATCTGATGGCCTCTGTATAACTCAGTTTTCCTTTGTTTGCCTCTGTTTAACTCTGTTTGCATCTTTTTAACTCTGTTTTCCTCTGTTTAATTCTGTTTCCCTCTGTTTGCCAATGTTAAACTCTGTTTGCCTCTGCTTTGCTCTGTTTAACTCTGTTTGCCACTGTTTAACTCGGTTTGCCTCTGTTTAACTCTGTTTACCTGTGTTTAACTCTGTTTATCTCTGTTTCCCTCTGTTTAACTCTGTTTAATTCTGTTAGCCTCTGTTGAACTCTGTTTGCCTCTGTTTAATTCTATTTAATTGTGTTTGCCTCTGTTTGCATCTGTTTAACTCTCTTTCACTCTGTTTGCCTCTGTTTAACTCTGTTTGCCTCTGTTTAACTCTGTTTGCCTCTGGTTGGCTCTGTTTGACTTTCTTTGCATCTGTTTAACACTGGTTGCCTTTGTCAAAGTCTCGTTATCTCTGATGGTCTCTGTATGACTCTGTTTGCCTCTCTTTAGCTCTGTTTAACTCCGTTTGCCTCTGTTCAACTCTGTTTGCCTCTGTTTAACTCTGTTATCCTCTGTTGAACTCTATTTAATTCTGGTAGCCTGTATTTAACTCTGTTTGCCTGTGTTCAACTCTGTTTGCCTCTGCTTGCCTCGATTTAAGTCTGTTTAATGCCGTTTGCCTCTGTTTAACTCTGCCTAACGCTGTTTGCCTCTGTTTAACTCTGTTTGCCTCTGTTTAACTCTGTTTGCCTCTGTTTGTCTCTGTTTGCCTCTGTTTAACTCTGTTTGCTTCTGTTTAACACTATTAGCCTCTGTTGAAATCTGTTTGCCTCTGTTTAACTCTGTTAGCCTCTGTTGTAATCTGTTTTACTCTGTTTGCCTCTGTTTAACTCTGTTTAACTCTGTTTTCCTCTGTTTGACTCTGTGTAAAAATGTTTCACTCTGTTTAACCCTGTTTGCCGTTGTGTAACTCTGTTTGCCTCTGTTTGACAATGTCTGCCTCTGTTTGCCTCTGCTAGACTCTGTTTATCTCTGTTTGCCTCTGTTTAACTCTATTTGCCTCTGTTTAACTCTGTTCGCCTCTGTTAAACACTGCCTCTGTTTGCCTCTGTTAAACTCTGTTTGCCTCTATTTAGCTCTTTTTCACTCTGTTTGCCTCTGTTTAACACTGTTAGCCTCTATTCAGCTCTGTTTATCTCTGTTTGCCTCTGTTCAATTCTGTTTGCCTCTGCTTAACTCTGTTAGCATCTGTTGAACTCTATTTAAATCTGTTTTCCTCTGTTTAACTCTGTTTTCCTCTGTTTGCCTCTGTATAAATCTGTTTAATTCTGTTTGCCTCTGTTTAAATCTGTTTCAACCTGTTTGCCTCTGTTTAAATCTGGTTGCCTCTGTTTGCCTATGTTTCACTCTGTTTGCCTCTGTTTGCCTCTTTTTAAATCTGTTGAACTCTATTTAGCTCTGTTTGCCTCTGTCTAAGTCTGTTTGCCTCTTTTTGCCTCTGTTTAACTCTGTTTAACTCTCTTTGCATCTGTTTAACTCCGGTTGCCTCCATCTAAATGTCTTTAACTCTGATGCCTCTGTACAACTCAGTTTTGCTTGGTTTGCCTCTTGTTAACTCTGTTTGCAACTTTTTAACTCAGTTTTCCTCTGTTTAACTCTGTTTGCCTCTGTTTGCCGCTGGTAAACTCTGTTTGCCTCTGCCTTGCTCTGTTTAACTCTGTTTGCCTCTGTTCAACTCTGTTTGTCTCTGTTTAACTCTGTTTGCCTCTGCTTGCCTCTGTTTAACTCTGTTTAATGCCGTTTGACTCTGTTTAACTCTGTCTAAACCTGTTTGCCTCTGTTTAACTCTGTTTGCCTCTGTTTGCCACTGTTTAACTCTGTTTGCCTCTGCTTGTCTCTGTGTGCCTCTGTGTAACTCTGTTTGTCTCTGTTTAACTCTGTTTGCATCTGATTGCCTCTGTTTAACTCTGTGTAAATCATTTCGCCTCGGTTTAACTCTGTTTCCCTCTGTGTTCCTCAGTTTAACTCTGTTTAACTCTCTTTGTCTCTGTTTAAATGTTTGTCTCTGTTTGCCTCTGTTAAACTCTGTTTAACTCTCTTTGCCTCTGTTAAACTCTGTTTAAACCTGTTTGCCTGTGTTTAACTCTGTTTCTCTCTGTTTGCCTCTGTTTAACTCTGCTTGCCTCTGCTGAACTCTGTTTAGCTCTGTTTGCCTCTTTTTTCCTCTGTTGAACTCTGTTTAACTCTCTTTGCATCTGTTTAACTCTGGTTGCCTCTGTCTAACTCTCGTTAACTCTGATGGCCTCTGTTTCACTCAGTTTTCCTTTGTGTACCTCTGTTTAACTCTGTTTGCATCTTTTTAACTCTGTTTGCATCTGTTTAACTCTGTTTGCCTCTGTTTGCCGCTGTTAAACTCTGTTTGCCTCTGTTGAAATCTGTTTTACTCTGTTTGCCTCTGTTTGCCTCTGTCTAAATCCGTTTGCCTCTATTCAGCTCTGTTTATCACTGTTTGCCTCTGTTCAACTCTGTTTGCCTCTGCTTTGCTCTGTTTAACTCTGTTTGCCTCTGTTCAACTCTGTTTGCATCTGTTTAACTCTGTTTGCCTCTGCTTGCCTCTGTTTAACTCTGTTTAACGCCGTTTGCCTCTGTTTAACTCTGTTTGCCTCTGTTTGCCTCTGCTTAACTCTGTTTGTCTCTGTGTGCCTCTGTGTAACTCTGTTTGTCTCTGTTTAACTCTGTTTGCCTCTGATTAACTCTGTTTGCCTCTGTTTGCCGCTGTTAAACTCTGTTTGCCTCTGCTTTGCTCTGTTCAACTCTGTTTGCATCTTTTTAACTCTGTTTGCCTCTGCTTGCCTCTGTTTAACTCTGTTTAATGCCGTTTGCCTCTGTTTAACTCTGTCTAAACCTTTTTGCCTCTGTTTAACTCTGTTTGCCTCTGTTTGCCTCTGTTTAACTCTGTTTGCTTCTGTTTGTCTCTGTTTGCCTCTGTGTAACTCTGTTTGTCTGTGTTTAACTCTGTTTGCCTCTGATTAACTCTGTTTGCCTCTGTTTGCCTCTGTATAACTCTGCTTAACTCTCTTTGCCTCTGTTAAACTCTGCTTAAACCTGTTTGCCTCTGTTTAACTCTGTTTGCCTCTGTTTGCCTCTGTTTAACTCTGTTTGCCTGTGTTTAACTCTGTTTGCCTCTGTTTCAATCTGTTTAACTCTGTTTGCCTCTGTTTGTCTCTGTTCAACTCTGTTGAGCTCTGTTTAGCTCTGTTTGCCTCTGTCTAAGTCTGTTTGCCTCTTTATGCCTCTGTCTAACTCTGTTTAACTCTCTTTGCTTCTGTTTAACTCTGGTTTCCTCCGTCTAACTCTCGTTAACTCTGATGGCCTCTGTATAACTCAGTTTTCCTTTGTTTGCCTCTGTTAAACTCTGTTTGCCTCTGTTTAACTCTGTTTGCCTCTGTTTAACACTATTAGCCTCTGTTGAAATCTGTTTGCCTCTGTTTAACTCTGTTAGCCTCTGTTGAAATCTGTTTTACTCTGTTTGCCTCTGTTTAACTCTGTTTAACTCTGTTTGCCTCTGTTTGACTCTGTGTAAAAATGTTTAACTCTGTTTAACCCTGTTTGCCTTTGTGTAACTCTGTTTGCCTCTGTTTGACAATGTCTGCCTCTGTTTGCCTCTGCTAGACTCAGTTTATCTCTGTTTGCCTCTGTTTAACTCTCTTTGCCTCTGTTTAACTCTCTTTGCCTCTATTTAAATCTGTGTTAATCTGTTTGCCTCTGCTTAAATCTGTTTGACTCTGTTTAAATCTGCTTAACTCTCTTTGCATCTGTTTCACTCTGGTTGCCTCCGTGTAACTCTCGTTAACTCTGATGGCCTCTGTATAACTCAGTTTTCCTTTGTTTGCCTCTGTTTATCACTGTTTGCATCTGTTTAACTCTGTTTGCATCTGTTTAACTCTGTTTAACTCTGTTTGCCTCTGTTAAACTCTGTTTGCCTCTATTTAGCTCTTTTGCACTGTGCTTGCCTCTGTTTAACAGTGTTTGCCTCTATTCAGCTCTGTTTAGCTCTGTTTGCCTCTGTTCAAGACTGTTTGCCTCGGCTTAACTCTGTTAGCATCTGTTGAATTCTATTTAAAGCTGTTTGCCTCTGATTAACTCTGTTTGCCTCTGTATAACTCTGCTTAACTCTGTTTGCCTCTGTTAGACTCTGTTTAAACCTGTTTGCCTCTGTTTAACTCTGTTTGCCTCTGTTTAAATCTGTTTTTCTCTGTTTGCCTCTGTTTGCCTCTGTTCAACTCTGTTGAACTCTGTTTATTTCTGTTTGCCTCTGTCTAAGTCTGTTTGCCTCTTTTTGCCTCTGTTTAACTCTGCTTTCCTCTGTCTAACTCTCGTTAAATCTGATGGCCTCTGTATAACTCAGTTTTCCTTTGTTTGCCTCTGTTTAACTCTGTTTGCATCTTTTTAACTCTGTTTTCCTCTGTTTAATTCTGTTTCCCTCTGTTTGCCAATGTTAAACTCTGTTTGCCTCTGCTTGCCTCTGTTTAACTCTGTTTAATGCCGTTTGACTCTGTTTAACTCTGTCTAAACCTGTTTGCCTCTGTTTAACTCTGTTTGCCTCTGTTTGCCTCTGTTTAACTCTGTTTGCCTCTGCTTGTCTCTGTGTGCCTCTGTGTAACTCTGTTTGTCTCTGTTTAACTCTGTTTGCATCTGATTGCCTCTGTTTAACTCTGTGTAAATCATTTCGCCTCAGTTTAACTCTGTTTCCCTCTGTGTTCCTCAGTTTAACTCTGTTTAACTCTCTTTGTCTCTGTTTAAATGTTTGTCTCTGTTTGCCTCTGTTAAACTCTGTTTAACTCTCTTTGCCTCTGTTAAACTCTGTTTAAACCTGTTTGCCTGTGTTTAACTCTGTTTAACACTTTTGCCTCTGTTTAACTCTGTCTTACACTGTTTTCCTCTGTTTAACTCTGTATGCCTCTGTTTGCCTTTGTTTAATTCTGTTTGCCTCTGTTTGCCTCTGTGTGCCTCTGTATAAGTCTGTTTGCCTCTGTTAACTCTGTTTGCCTCTGTTTAACTCTGTTTGCCTCTGTTTGCCTCTGTTTAACTCTGTTTGCCTGTGTTTAACTCTGTTTGCCTCTGTTTCAATCTGTTTAACTCTGTTTGCCACTGTTTGTCTCTGTTCAACTCTGTTGAGCTCTGTTTAGCTCTGTTTGCCTCTGTCTAAGTCTGTTTGCCTCTTTATGCCTCTGTCTAACTCTGTTTAACTCTCTTTGCCTCTGTTTAACTCTGGTTTCCTCCGTCTAACTCTCGTTAACTCTGATGGCCTCTGTATAACTCAGTTTTCCTTTGTTTGCCTCTGTTAAACTCTGTTTGCCTCTGTTTAACTCTGTTTGCTTCTGTTTAACACTATTAGCCTCTGTTGAAATCTGTTTGCCTCTGTTTAACTCTGTTAGCCTCTGTTGAAATCTGTTTTACTCTGTTTGCCTCTGTTTATCTCTGTTTAACTCTGTTTGCCTCTGTGTGACTCTGTGTAAAAATGTTTAACTCTGTTTAACCCTGTTTGCCTTTGTGTAACTCTGTTTGCCTCTGTTTGACAATGTCTGCCTCTGTTTGCCTCTGCTAGACTCAGTTTATCTCTGTTTGCCTCTGTTTAACTCTCTTTGCCTCTGTTTAACTCTGTTTGCCTCTATTTAAATCTGTGTTAATCTGTTTGCCTCTGCTTAAATCTGTTTGACTCTGTTTAAATCTGCTTAACTCTCTTTGCATCTGTTTCACTCTGGTTGCCTCCGTGTAACTCTCGTTAACTCTGATGGCCTCTGTATAACTCAGTTTTCCTTTGTTTGCCTCTGTTTATCACTGTTTGCATCTGTTTAACTCTGTTTGCATCTGTTTAACTCTGTTTAACTCTGTTTGCCTCTGTTAAACTCTGTTTGCCTCTATTTAGCTCTTTTGCACTGTGCTTGCCTCTGTTTAACAGTGTTTGCCTCTATTCAGCTCTGTTTAGCTCTGTTTGCCTCTGTTCAAGACTGTTTGCCTCGGCTTAACTCTGTTAGCATCTGTTGAATTCTATTTAAAGCTGTTTGCCTCTGATTAAATCTGTTTGCCTCTGTATAACTCTGCTTAACTCTGTTTGCCTCTGTTAGACTCTGTTTAAACCTGTTTGCCTCTGTTTAACTCTGTTTGCCTCTGTTTGCCTCTGTTTAACACTGTTTGCCTGTGTTTAACTCTGTTTGCCTCTGTTTAAATCTGTTTTTCTCTGTTTGCCTCTGTTTGCCTCTGTTCAACTCTGTTGAACTCTGTTTATTTCTGTTTGCCTCTGTCTAAGTCTGTTTGCCTCTTTTTGCCTCTGTTTAACTCTGCTTTCCTCTGTCTAACTCTCGTTAAATCTGATGGCCTCTGTATAACTCAGTTTTCCTTTGTTTGCCTCTGTTTAACTCAGTTTGCATCTTTTTAACTCTGTTTTCCTCTGTTTAATTCTGTTTCCCTCTGTTTGCCAATGTTAAACTCTGTTTGCCTCTGCTTTGCTCTGTTTAACTCTGTTTGCCACTGTTTAACTCGGTTTGCCTCTGTTTAACTCTGTTTACCTGTGTTTAACTCTGTTTATCTCTGTTTCCCTCTGTTTAACTCTGTTTAATTCTGTTAGCCTCTGTTGAACTCTGTTTGCCTCTGTTTAATTCTATTTAATTGTGTTTGCCTCTGTTTGCATCTGTTTAACTCTCTTTCACTCTGTTTGCCTCTGTTTAACTCTGTTTGCCTCTGTTTAACTCTGTTTGCCTCTGGTTGGCTCTGATTGACTTTCTTTGCATCTGTTTAACACTGGTTGCCTTTGTCAAACTCTCGTTATCTCTGATGGTCTCTGTATGACTCTGTTTGCCTCTCTTTAGCTCTGTTTAACTCCGTTTGCCTCTGTTCAACTCTGTTTGCCTCTGTTTAACTCTGTTATCCTCTGTTGAACTCTATTTAATTCTGGTAGCCTGTATTTAACTCTGTTTGCCTGTGTTCAACTCTGTTTGCCTCTGCTTGCCTCGATTTAAGTCTGTTTAACTCTGTTTGCCTCTGTTTGTCTCTGTTTGCCTCTGTTTAACTCTGTTTGCTTCTGTTTAACACTATTAGCCTCTGTTGAAATCTGTTTGCCTCTGTTTAACTCTGTTAGCCTCTGTTGTAATCTGTTTTACTCTGTTTGCCTCTGTTTAACTCTGTTTAACTCTGTTTTCCTCTGTTTGACTCTGTGTAAAAATGTTTCACTCTGTTTAACCCTGTTTGCCTTTGTGTAACTCTGTTTGCCTCTGTTTGACAATGTCTGCCTCTGTTTGCCTCTGCTAGACTCTGTTTATCTCTGTTTGCCTCTGTTTAACTCTATTTGCCTCTGTTTAACTCTATTCGCCTCTGTTAAACACTGCCTCTGTTTGCCTCTGTTAAACTCTGTTTGCCTCTATTTAGCTCTTTTTCACTCTGTTTGCCTCTGTTTAACACTGTTAGCCTCTATTCAGCTCTGTTTATCTCTGTTTGCCTCTGTTCAACTCTGTTTGCCTCTGCTTAACTCTGTTAGCATCTGTTGAACTCTATTTAAATCTGTTTTCCTCTGTTTAACTCTGTTTTCCTCTGTTTGCCTCTGTATAAATCTGTTTAATTCTGTTTGCCTCTGTTTAAATCTGTTTCAACCTGTTTGCCTCTGTTTAAATCTGGTTGCCTCTGTTTGCCTATGTTTCACTCTGTTTGCCTCTGTTTGCCTCTTTTTAAATCTGTTGAACTCTATTTAGCTCTGTTTGCCTCTGTCTAAGTCTGTTTGCCTCTTTTTGCCTCTGTTTAACTCTGTTTAACTCTCTTTGCATCTGTTTAACTCCGGTTGCCTCCATCTAAATGTCTTTAACTCTGATGCCTCTGTACAACTCAGTTTTGCTTGGTTTGCCTCTTGTTAACTCTGTTTGCAACTTTTTAACTCAGTTTTCCTCTGTTTAACTCTGTTTGCCTCTGTTTGCCGCTGGTAAACTCTGTTTGCCTCTGCCTTGCTCTGTTTAACTCTGTTTGCCTCTGTTCAACTCTGTTTGTCTCTGTTTAACTCTGTTTGCCTCTGCTTGCCTCTGTTTAACTCTGTTTAATGCCGTTTGACTCTGTTTAACTCTGTCTAAACCTGTTTGCCTCTGTTTAACTCTGTTTGCCTCTGTTTGCCTCTGTTTAACTCTGTTTGCCTCTGCTTGTCTCTGTGTGCCTCTGTGTAACTCTGTTTGTCTCTGTTTAACTCTGTTTGCATCTGATTGCCTCTGTTTAACTCTGTGTAAATCATTTCGCCTCGGTTTAACTCTGTTTCCCTCTGTGTTCCTCAGTTTAACTCTGTTTAACTCTCTTTGTCTCTGTTTAAATGTTTGTCTCTGTTTGCCTCTGTTAAACTCTGTTTAACTCTCTTTGCCTCTGTTAAACTCTGTTTAAACCTGTTTGCCTGTGTTTAACTCTGTTTAACACTTTTGCCTCTGTTTGACTCTGTCTTACACTGTTTTCCTCTGTTTAACTCTGTATGCCTCTGTTTGCCTTTGTTTAATTCTGTTTGCCTCTGTTTGCCTCTGTGTGCCTCTGTATAAGTCTGTTTGCCTCTGTTAACTCTGTTTGCCTCTGTTTAACTCTGTGTAAATCATTTTGCCTCTTTTTAACTCTGTTTCCCTCTGCTTGCCTCGGTTTAACTCTGTTTAAATCTCTTTGCCTCTGTTTAACTCTGTTTGCCTCTGTTTGCCTCTGTTCACCTCTGTTTCTCTCTGTTTGCCTCTGTTTAACTCTGTTTGCCTCTGCTGAACTCTGTTTAGCTCTGTTTGCCTCTTTTTTCCTCTGTTGAACTCTGTTTAACTCTCTTTGCATCTGTTTAACTCTGGTTGCCTCTGTCTAACTCTCGTTAACTCTGATGGCCTCTGTTTCACTCAGTTTTCCTTTGTGTACCTCTGTTTAACTCTGTTTGCATCTTTTTAACTCTGTTTGCATCTGTTTAACTCTGTTTGCCTCTGTTTGCCGCTGTTAAACTCTGTTTGCCTCTGTTGAAATCTGTTTTACTCTGTTTGCCTCTGTTTGCCTCTGTCTAAATCCGTTTGCCTCTATTCAGCTCTGTTTATCACTGTTTGCCTCTGTTCAACTCTGTTTGCCTCTGCTTTGCTCTGTTTAACTCTGTTTGCCTCTGTTCAACTCTGTTTGCATCTGTTTAACTCTGTTTGCCTCTGCTTGCCTCTGTTTAACTCTGTTTAACGCCGTTTGCCTCTGTTTAACTCTGTTTGCCTCTGTTTGCCTCTGCTTAACTCTGTTTGTCTCTGTGTGCCTCTGTGTAACTCTGTTTGTCTCTGTTTAACTCTGTTTGCCTCTGATTAACTCTGTTTGCCTCTGTTTGCCGCTGTTAAACTCTGTTTGCCTCTGCTTTGCTCTGTTCAACTCTGTTTGCATCTTTTTAACTCTGTTTGCCTCTGCTTGCCTCTGTTTAACTCTGTTTAATGCCGTTTGCCTCTGTTTAACTCTGTCTAAACCTTTTTGCCTCTGTTTAACTCTGTTTGCCTCTGTTTGCCTCTGTTTAACTCTGTTTGCTTCTGTTTGTCTCTGTTTGCCTCTGTGTAACTCTGTTTGTCTGTGTTTAACTCTGTTTGCCTCTGATTAACTCTGTTTGCCTCTGTTTGCCTCTGTATAACTCTGCTTAACTCTCTTTGCCTCTGTTAAACTCTGCTTAAACCTGTTTGCCTCTGTTTAACTCTGTTTGCCTCTGTTTGCCTCTGTTTAACTCTGTTTGCCTGTGTTTAACTCTGTTTGCCTCTGTTTCAATCTGTTTAACTCTGTTTGCCTCTGTTTGTCTCTGTTCAACTCTGTTGAGCTCTGTTTAGCTCTGTTTGCCTCTGTCTAAGTCTGTTTGCCTCTTTATGCCTCTGTCTAACTCTGTTTAACTCTCTTTGCTTCTGTTTAACTCTGGTTTCCTCCGTCTAACTCTCGTTAACTCTGATGGCCTCTGTATAACTCAGTTTTCCTTTGTTTGCCTCTGTTAAACTCTGTTTGCCTCTGTTTAACTCTGTTTGCCTCTGTTTAACACTATTAGCCTCTGTTGAAATCTGTTTGCCTCTGTTTAACTCTGTTAGCCTCTGTTGAAATCTGTTTTACTCTGTTTGCCTCTGTTTAACTCTGTTTAACTCTGTTTGCCTCTGTTTGACTCTGTGTAAAAATGTTTAACTCTGTTTAACCCTGTTTGCCTTTGTGTAACTCTGTTTGCCTCTGTTTGACAATGTCTGCCTCTGTTTGCCTCTGCTAGACTCAGTTTAAATCTGTTTGCCTCTGTTTAACTCTCTTTGCCTCTGTTTAACTCTCTTTGCCTCTATTTAAATCTGTGTTAATCTGTTTGCCTCTGCTTAAATCTGTTTGACTCTGTTTAAATCTGCTTAACTCTCTTTGCATCTGTTTCACTCTGGTTGCCTCCGTGTAACTCTCGTTAACTCTGATGGCCTCTGTATAACTCAGTTTTCCTTTGTTTGCCTCTGTTTATCACTGTTTGCATCTGTTTAACTCTGTTTGCATCTGTTTAACTCTGTTTAACTCTGTTTGCCTCTGTTAAACTCTGTTTGCCTCTATTTAGCTCTTTTGCACTGTGCTTGCCTCTGTTTAACAGTGTTTGCCTCTATTCAGCTCTGTTTAGCTCTGTTTGCCTCTGTTCAAGACTGTTTGCCTCGGCTTAACTCTGTTAGCATCTGTTGAATTCTATTTAAAGCTGTTTGCCTCTGATTAACTCTGTTTGCCTCTGTATAACTCTGCTTAACTCTGTTTGCCTCTGTTAGACTCTGTTTAAACCTGTTTGCCTCTGTTTAACTCTGTTTGCCTCTGTTTGCCTCTGTTTAACACTGTTTGCCTGTGTTTAACTCTGTTTGCCTCTGTTTAAATCTGTTTTTCTCTGTTTGCCTCTGTTTGCCTCTGTTCAACTCTGTTGAACTCTGTTTATTTCTGTTTGCCTCTGTCTAAGTCTGTTTGCCTCTTTTTGCCTCTGTTTAACTCTGCTTTCCTCTGTCTAACTCTCGTTAAATCTGATGGCCTCTGTATAACTCAGTTTTCCTTTGTTTGCCTCTGTTTAACTCTGTTTGCATCTTTTTAACTCTGTTTTCCTCTGTTTAATTCTGTTTCCCTCTGTTTGCCAATGTTAAACTCTGTTTGCCTCTGCTTTGCTCTGTTTAACTCTGTTTGCCACTGTTTAACTCGGTTTGCCTCTGTTTAACTCTGTTTACCTGTGTTTAACTCTGTTTATCTCTGTTTCCCTCTGTTTAACTCTGTTTAATTCTGTTAGCCTCTGTTGAACTCTGTTTGCCTCTGTTTAATTCTATTTAATTGTGTTTGCCTCTGTTTGCATCTGTTTAACTCTCTTTCACTCTGTTTGCCTCTGTTTAACTCTGTTTGCCTCTGTTTAACTCTGTTTGCCTCTGGTTGGCTCTGTTTGACTTTCTTTGCATCTGTTTAACACTGGTTGCCTTTGTCAAACTCTCGTTATCTCTGATGGTCTCTGTATGACTCTGTTTGCCTCTCTTTAGCTCTGTTTAACTCCGTTTGCCTCTGTTCAACTCTGTTTGCCTCTGTTTAACTCTGTTATCCTCTGTTGAACTCTATTTAATTCTGGTAGCCTGTATTTAACTCTGTTTGCCTGTGTTCAACTCTGTTTGCCTCTGCTTGCCTCGATTTAAGTCTGTTTAATGCCGTTTGCCTCTGTTTAACTCTGCCTAACGCTGTTTGCCTCTGTTTAACTCTGTTTGCATCTGTTTAACTCTGTTTGCCTCTGTTTGTCTCTGTTTGCCTCTGTTTAACTCTGTTTGCTTCTGTTTAACTCTGTTTACCTGTGTTTAACTCTGTTTATCTCTGTTTCCCTCTGTTTAACTCTGTTTAATTCTGTTAGCCTCTGTTGAACTCTGTTTGCCTCTGTTTAATTCTATTTAATTGTGTTTGCCTCTGTTTGCATCTGTTTAACTCTCTTTCACTCTGTTTGCCTCTGTTTAACTCTGTTTGCCTCTGTTTAACTCTGTTTGCCTCTGGTTGGCTCTGTTTGACTTTCTTTGCATCTGTTTAACACTGGTTGCCTTTGTCAAACTCTCGTTATCTCTGATGGTCTCTGTATGACTCTGTTTGCCTCTCTTTAGCTCTGTTTAACTCCGTTTGCCTCTGTTCAACTCTGTTTGCCTCTGTTTAACTCTGTTATCCTCTGTTGAACTCTATTTAATTCTGGTAGCCTGTATTTAACTCTGTTTGCCTGTGTTCAACTCTGTTTGCCTCTGCTTGCCTCGATTTAAGTCTGTTTAATGCCGTTTGCCTCTGTTTAACTCTGCCTAACGCTGTTTGCCTCTGTTTAACTCTGTTTGCCTCTGTTTAACTCTGTTTGCCTCTGTTTGTCTCTGTTTGCCTCTGTTTAACTCTGTTTGCTTCTGTTTAACACTATTAGCCTCTGTTGAAATCTGTTTGCCTCTGTTTAACTCTGTTAGCCTCTGTTGTAATCTGTTTTACTCTGTTTGCCTCTGTTTAACTCTGTTTAACTCTGTTTTCCTCTGTTTGACTCTGTGTAAAAATGTTTCACTCTGTTTAACCCTGTTTGCCTTTGTGTAACTCTGTTTGCCTCTGTTTGACAATGTCTGCCTCTGTTTGCCTCTGCTAGACTCTGTTTATCTCTGTTTGCCTCTGTTTAACTCTATTTGCCTCTGTTTAACTCTGTTCGCCTCTGTTAAACACTGCCTCTGTTTGCCTCTGTTAAACTCTGTTTGCCTCTATTTAGCTCTTTTTCACTCTGTTTGCCTCTGTTTAACACTGTTAGCCTCTATTCAGCTCTGTTTATCTCTGTTTGCCTCTGTTCAACTCTGTTTGCCTCTGCTTAACTCTGTTAGCATCTGTTGAACTCTATTTAAATCTGTTTTCCTCTGTTTAACTCTGTTTTCCTCTGTTTGCCTCTGTATAAATCTGTTTAATTCTGTTTGCCTCTGTTTAAATCTGTTTCAACCTGTTTGCCTCTGTTTAAATCTAGTTGCCTCTGTTTGCCTATGTTTCACTCTGTTTGCCTCTGTTTGCCTCTTTTTAAATCTGTTGAACTCTATTTAGCTCTGTTTGCCTCTGTCTAAGTCTGTTTGCCTCTTTTTGCCTCTGTTTAACTCTGTTTAACTCTCTTTGCATCTGTTTAACTCCGGTTGCCTCCATCTAAATGTCTTTAACTCTGATGCCTCTGTACAACTCAGTTTTGCTTGGTTTGCCTCTTGTTAACTCTGTTTGCAACTTTTTAACTCAGTTTTCCTCTGTTTAACTCTGTTTGCCTCTGTTTGCCGCTGGTAAACTCTGTTTGCCTCTGCCTTGCTCTGTTTAACTCTGTTTGCCTCTGTTCAACTCTGTTTGTCTCTGTTTAACTCTGTTTGCCTCTGCTTGCCTCTGTTTAACTCTGTTTAATGCCGTTTGACTCTGTTTAACTCTGTCTAAACCTGTTTGCCTCTGTTTAACTCTGTTTGCCTCTGTTTAAATCTGTTTTTCTCTGTTTGCCTCTGTTTGCCTCTGTTCAACTCTGTTGAACTCTGTTTATTTCTGTTTGCCTCTGTCTAAGTCTGTTTGCCTCTTTTTGCCTCTGTTTAACTCTGCTTTCCTCTGTCTAACTCTCGTTAAATCTGATGGCCTCTGTATAACTCAGTTTTCCTTTGTTTGCCTCTGTTTAACTCTGTTTGCATCTTTTTAACTCTGTTTTCCTCTGTTTAATTCTGTTTCCCTCTGTTTGCCAATGTTAAACTCTGTTTGCCTCTGCTTTGCTCTGTTTAACTCTGTTTGCCACTGTTTAACTCGGTTTGCCTCTGTTTAACTCTGTTTACCTGTGTTTAACTCTGTTTATCTCTGTTTCCCTCTGTTTAACTCTGTTTAATTCTGTTAGCCTCTGTTGAACTCTGTTTGCCTCTGTTTAATTCTATTTAATTGTGTTTGCCTCTGTTTGCATCTGTTTAACTCTCTTTCACTCTGTTTGCCTCTGTTTAACTCTGTTTGCCTCTGTTTAACTCTGTTTGCCTCTGGTTGGCTCTGTTTGACTTTCTTTGCATCTGTTTAACACTGGTTGCCTTTGTCAAAGTCTCGTTATCTCTGATGGTCTCTGTATGACTCTGTTTGCCTCTCTTTAGCTCTGTTTAACTCCGTTTGCCTCTGTTCAACTCTGTTTGCCTCTGTTTAACTCTGTTATCCTCTGTTGAACTCTATTTAATTCTGGTAGCCTGTATTTAACTCTGTTTGCCTGTGTTCAACTCTGTTTGCCTCTGCTTGCCTCGATTTAAGTCTGTTTAATGCCGTTTGCCTCTGTTTAACTCTGCCTAACGCTGTTTGCCTCTGTTTAACTCTGTTTGCCTCTGTTTAACTCTGTTTGCCTCTGTTTGTCTCTGTTTGCCTCTGTTTAACTCTGTTTGCTTCTGTTTAACACTATTAGCCTCTGTTGAAATCTGTTTGCCTCTGTTTAACTCTGTTAGCCTCTGTTGTAATCTGTTTTACTCTGTTTGCCTCTGTTTAACTCTGTTTAACTCTGTTTTCCTCTGTTTGACTCTGTGTAAAAATGTTTCACTCTGTTTAACCCTGTTTGCCGTTGTGTAACTCTGTTTGCCTCTGTTTGACAATGTCTGCCTCTGTTTGCCTCTGCTAGACTCTGTTTATCTCTGTTTGCCTCTGTTTAACTCTATTTGCCTCTGTTTAACTCTGTTCGCCTCTGTTAAACACTGCCTCTGTTTGCCTCTGTTAAACTCTGTTTGCCTCTATTTAGCTCTTTTTCACTCTGTTTGCCTCTGTTTAACACTGTTAGCCTCTATTCAGCTCTGTTTATCTCTGTTTGCCTCTGTTCAATTCTGTTTGCCTCTGCTTAACTCTGTTAGCATCTGTTGAACTCTATTTAAATCTGTTTTCCTCTGTTTAACTCTGTTTTCCTCTGTTTGCCTCTGTATAAATCTGTTTAATTCTGTTTGCCTCTGTTTAAATCTGTTTCAACCTGTTTGCCTCTGTTTAAATCTGGTTGCCTCTGTTTGCCTATGTTTCACTCTGTTTGCCTCTGTTTGCCTCTTTTTAAATCTGTTGAACTCTATTTAGCTCTGTTTGCCTCTGTCTAAGTCTGTTTGCCTCTTTTTGCCTCTGTTTAACTCTGTTTAACTCTCTTTGCATCTGTTTAACTCCGGTTGCCTCCATCTAAATGTCTTTAACTCTGATGCCTCTGTACAACTCAGTTTTGCTTGGTTTGCCTCTTGTTAACTCTGTTTGCAACTTTTTAACTCAGTTTTCCTCTGTTTAACTCTGTTTGCCTCTGTTTGCCGCTGGTAAACTCTGTTTGCCTCTGCCTTGCTCTGTTTAACTCTGTTTGCCTCTGTTCAACTCTGTTTGTCTCTGTTTAACTCTGTTTGCCTCTGCTTGCCTCTGTTTAACTCTGTTTAATGCCGTTTGACTCTGTTTAACTCTGTCTAAACCTGTTTGCCTCTGTTTAACTCTGTTTGCCTCTGTTTGCCACTGTTTAACTCTGTTTGCCTCTGCTTGTCTCTGTGTGCCTCTGTGTAACTCTGTTTGTCTCTGTTTAACTCTGTTTGCATCTGATTGCCTCTGTTTAACTCTGTGTAAATCATTTCGCCTCGGTTTAACTCTGTTTCCCTCTGTGTTCCTCAGTTTAACTCTGTTTAACTCTCTTTGTCTCTGTTTAAATGTTTGTCTCTGTTTGCCTCTGTTAAACTCTGTTTAACTCTCTTTGCCTCTGTTAAACTCTGTTTAAACCTGTTTGCCTGTGTTTAACTCTGTTTCTCTCTGTTTGCCTCTGTTTAACTCTGCTTGCCTCTGCTGAACTCTGTTTAGCTCTGTTTGCCTCTTTTTTCCTCTGTTGAACTCTGTTTAACTCTCTTTGCATCTGTTTAACTCTGGTTGCCTCTGTCTAACTCTCGTTAACTCTGATGGCCGCTGTTTCACTCAGTTTTCCTTTGTGTACCTCTGTTTAACTCTGTTTGCATCTTTTTAACTCTGTTTGCATCTGTTTAACTCTGTTTGCCTCTGTTTGCCGCTGTTAAACTCTGTTTGCCTCTGTTGAAATCTGTTTTACTCTGTTTGCCTCTGTTTGCCTCTGTCTAAATCCGTTTGCCTCTATTCAGCTCTGTTTATCACTGTTTGCCTCTGTTCAACTCTGTTTGCCTCTGCTTTGCTCTGTTTAACTCTGTTTGCCTCTGTTCAACTCTGTTTGCATCTGTTTAACTCTGTTTGCCTCTGCTTGCCTCTGTTTAACTCTGTTTAACGCCGTTTGCCTCTGTTTAACTCTGTTTGCCTCTGTTTGCCTCTGCTTAACTCTGTTTGTCTCTGTGTGCCTCTGTGTAACTCTGTTTGTCTCTGTTTAACTCTGTTTGCCTCTGATTAACTCTGTTTGCCTCTGTTTGCCGCTGTTAAACTCTGTTTGCCTCTGCTTTGCTCTGTTCAACTCTGTTTGCATCTTTTTAACTCTGTTTGCCTCTGCTTGCCTCTGTTTAACTCTGTTTAATGCCGTTTGCCTCTGTTTAACTCTGTCTAAACCTTTTTGCCTCTGTTTAACTCTGTTTGCCTCTGTTTGCCTCTGTTTAACTCTGTTTGCTTCTGTTTGTCTCTGTTTGCCTCTGTGTAACTCTGTTTGTCTGTGTTTAACTCTGTTTGCCTCTGATTAACTCTGTTTGCCTCTGTTTGCCTCTGTATAACTCTGCTTAACTCTCTTTGCCTCTGTTAAACTCTGCTTAAACCTGTTTGCCTCTGTTTAACTCTGTTTGCCTCTGTTTGCCTCTGTTTAACTCTGTTTGCCTGTGTTTAACTCTGTTTGCCTCTGTTTCAATCTGTTTAACTCTGTTTGCCTCTGTTTGTCTCTGTTCAACTCTGTTGAGCTCTGTTTAGCTCTGTTTGCCTCTGTCTAAGTCTGTTTGCCTCTTTATGCCTCTGTCTAACTCTGTTTAACTCTCTTTGCTTCTGTTTAACTCTGGTTTCCTCCGTCTAACTCTCGTTAACTCTGATGGCCTCTGTATAACTCAGTTTTCCTTTGTTTGCCTCTGTTAAACTCTGTTTGCCTCTGTTTAACTCTGTTTGCCTCTGTTTAACACTATTAGCCTCTGTTGAAATCTGTTTGCCTCTGTTTAACTCTGTTAGCCTCTGTTGAAATCTGTTTTACTCTGTTTGCCTCTGTTTAACTCTGTTTAACTCTGTTTGCCTCTGTTTGACTCTGTGTAAAAATGTTTAACTCTGTTTAACCCTGTTTGCCTTTGTGTAACTCTGTTTGCCTCTGTTTGACAATGTCTGCCTCTGTTTGCCTCTGCTAGACTCTGTTTAAATCTGTTTGCCTCTGTTTAACTCTCTTTGCCTCTGTTTAACTCTCTTTGCCTCTATTTAAATCTGTGTTAATCTGTTTGCCTCTGCTTAAATCTGTTTGACTCTGTTTAAATCTGCTTAACTCTCTTTGCATCTGTTTCACTCTGGTTGCCTCCGTGTAACTCTCGTTAACTCTGATGGCCTCTGTATAACTCAGTTTTCCTTTGTTTGCCTCTGTTTATCACTGTTTGCATCTGTTTAACTCTGTTTGCATCTGTTTAACTCTGTTTAACTCTGTTTGCCTCTGTTAAACTCTGTTTGCCTCTATTTAGCTCTTTTGCACTGTGCTTGCCTCTGTTTAACAGTGTTTGCCTCTATTCAGCTCTGTTTAGCTCTGTTTGCCTCTGTTCAAGACTGTTTGCCTCGGCTTAACTCTGTTAGCATCTGTTGAATTCTATTTAAAGCTGTTTGCCTCTGATTAACTCTGTTTGCCTCTGTATAACTCTGCTTAACTCTGTTTGCCTCTGTTAGACTCTGTTTAAACCTGTTTGCCTCTGTTTAACTCTGTTTGCCTCTGTTTAAATCTGTTTTTCTCTGTTTGCCTCTGTTTGCCTCTGTTCAACTCTGTTGAACTCTGTTTATTTCTGTTTGCCTCTGTCTAAGTCTGTTTGCCTCTTTTTGCCTCTGTTTAACTCTGCTTTCCTCTGTCTAACTCTCGTTAAATCTGATGGCCTCTGTATAACTCAGTTTTCCTTTGTTTGCCTCTGTTTAACTCTGTTTGCATCTTTTTAACTCTGTTTTCCTCTGTTTAATTCTGTTTCCCTCTGTTTGCCAATGTTAAACTCTGTTTGCCTCTGCTTTGCTCTGTTTAACTCTGTTTGCCACTGTTTAACTCGGTTTGCCTCTGTTTAACTCTGTTTACCTGTGTTTAACTCTGTTTATCTCTGTTTCCCTCTGTTTAACTCTGTTTAATTCTGTTAGCCTCTGTTGAACTCTGTTTGCCTCTGTTTAATTCTATTTAATTGTGTTTGCCTCTGTTTGCATCTGTTTAACTCTCTTTCACTCTGTTTGCCTCTGTTTAACTCTGTTTGCCTCTGTTTAACTCTGTTTGCCTCTGGTTGGCTCTGTTTGACTTTCTTTGCATCTGTTTAACACTGGTTGCCTTTGTCAAAGTCTCGTTATCTCTGATGGTCTCTGTATGACTCTGTTTGCCTCTCTTTAGCTCTGTTTAACTCCGTTTGCCTCTGTTCAACTCTGTTTGCCTCTGTTTAACTCTGTTATCCTCTGTTGAACTCTATTTAATTCTGGTAGCCTGTATTTAACTCTGTTTGCCTGTGTTCAACTCTGTTTGCCTCTGCTTGCCTCGATTTAAGTCTGTTTAATGCCGTTTGCCTCTGTTTAACTCTGCCTAACGCTGTTTGCCTCTGTTTAACTCTGTTTGCCTCTGTTTAACTCTGTTTGCCTCTGTTTGTCTCTGTTTGCCTCTGTTTAACTCTGTTTGCTTCTGTTTAACACTATTAGCCTCTGTTGAAATCTGTTTGCCTCTGTTTAACTCTGTTAGCCTCTGTTGTAATCTGTTTTACTCTGTTTGCCTCTGTTTAACTCTGTTTAACTCTGTTTTCCTCTGTTTGACTCTGTGTAAAAATGTTTCACTCTGTTTAACCCTGTTTGCCGTTGTGTAACTCTGTTTGCCTCTGTTTGACAATGTCTGCCTCTGTTTGCCTCTGCTAGACTCTGTTTATCTCTGTTTGCCTCTGTTTAACTCTATTTGCCTCTGTTTAACTCTGTTCGCCTCTGTTAAACACTGCCTCTGTTTGCCTCTGTTAAACTCTGTTTGCCTCTATTTAGCTCTTTTTCACTCTGTTTGCCTCTGTTTAACACTGTTAGCCTCTATTCAGCTCTGTTTATCTCTGTTTGCCTCTGTTCAATTCTGTTTGCCTCTGCTTAACTCTGTTAGCATCTGTTGAACTCTATTTAAATCTGTTTTCCTCTGTTTAACTCTGTTTTCCTCTGTTTGCCTCTGTATAAATCTGTTTAATTCTGTTTGCCTCTGTTTAAATCTGTTTCAACCTGTTTGCCTCTGTTTAAATCTGGTTGCCTCTGTTTGCCTATGTTTCACTCTGTTTGCCTCTGTTTGCCTCTTTTTAAATCTGTTGAACTCTATTTAGCTCTGTTTGCCTCTGTCTAAGTCTGTTTGCCTCTTTTTGCCTCTGTTTAACTCTGTTTAACTCTCTTTGCATCTGTTTAACTCCGGTTGCCTCCATCTAAATGTCTTTAACTCTGATGCCTCTGTACAACTCAGTTTTGCTTGGTTTGCCTCTTGTTAACTCTGTTTGCAACTTTTTAACTCAGTTTTCCTCTGTTTAACTCTGTTTGCCTCTGTTTGCCGCTGGTAAACTCTGTTTGCCTCTGCCTTGCTCTGTTTAACTCTGTTTGCCTCTGTTCAACTCTGTTTGTCTCTGTTTAACTCTGTTTGCCTCTGCTTGCCTCTGTTTAACTCTGTTTAATGCCGTTTGACTCTGTTTAACTCTGTCTAAACCTGTTTGCCTCTGTTTAACTCTGTTTGCCTCTGTTTGCCACTGTTTAACTCTGTTTGCCTCTGCTTGTCTCTGTGTGCCTCTGTGTAACTCTGTTTGTCTCTGTTTAACTCTGTTTGCATCTGATTGCCTCTGTTTAACTCTGTGTAAATCATTTCGCCTCGGTTTAACTCTGTTTCCCTCTGTGTTCCTCAGTTTAACTCTGTTTAACTCTCTTTGTCTCTGTTTAAATGTTTGTCTCTGTTTGCCTCTGTTAAACTCTGTTTAACTCTCTTTGCCTCTGTTAAACTCTGTTTAAACCTGTTTGCCTGTGTTTAACTCTGTTTAACACTTTTGCCTCTGTTTAACTCTGTCTTACACTGTTTTCCTCTGTTTAACTCTGTATGCCTCTGTTTGCCTTTGTTTAATTCTGTTTGCCTCTGTTTGCCTCTGTGTGCCTCTGTATAAGTCTGTTTGCCTCTGTTAACTCTGTTTGCCTCTGTTTAACTCTGTTTGCCTCTGTTTGCCTCTGTTTAACTCTGTTTGCCTGTGTTTAACTCTGTTTGCCTCTGTTTCAATCTGTTTAACTCTGTTTGCCTCTGTTTGTCTCTGTTCAACTCTGTTGAGCTCTGTTTAGCTCTGTTTGCCTCTGTCTAAGTCTGTTTGCCTCTTTATGCCTCTGTCTAACTCTGTTTAACTCTCTTTGCCTCTGTTTAACTCTGGTTTCCTCCGTCTAACTCTCGTTAACTCTGATGGCCTCTGTATAACTCAGTTTTCCTTTGTTTGCCTCTGTTAAACTCTGTTTGCCTCTGTTTAACTCTGTTTGCTTCTGTTTAACACTATTAGCCTCTGTTGAAATCTGTTTGCCTCTGTTTAACTCTGTTAGCCTCTGTTGAAATCTGTTTTACTCTGTTTGCCTCTGTTTATCTCTGTTTAACTCTGTTTGCCTCTGTGTGACTCTGTGTAAAAATGTTTAACTCTGTTTAACCCTGTTTGCCTTTGTGTAACTCTGTTTGCCTCTGTTTGACAATGTCTGCCTCTGTTTGCCTCTGCTAGACTCAGTTTATCTCTGTTTGCCTCTGTTTAACTCTCTTTGCCTCTGTTTAACTCTGTTTGCCTCTATTTAAATCTGTGTTAATCTGTTTGCCTCTGCTTAAATCTGTTTGACTCTGTTTAAATCTGCTTAACTCTCTTTGCATCTGTTTCACTCTGGTTGCCTCCGTGTAACTCTCGTTAACTCTGATGGCCTCTGTATAACTCAGTTTTCCTTTGTTTGCCTCTGTTTATCACTGTTTGCATCTGTTTAACTCTGTTTGCATCTGTTTAACTCTGTTTAACTCTGTTTGCCTCTGTTAAACTCTGTTTGCCTCTATTTAGCTCTTTTGCACTGTGCTTGCCTCTGTTTAACAGTGTTTGCCTCTATTCAGCTCTGTTTAGCTCTGTTTGCCTCTGTTCAAGACTGTTTGCCTCGGCTTAACTCTGTTAGCATCTGTTGAATTCTATTTAAAGCTGTTTGCCTCTGATTAAATCTGTTTGCCTCTGTATAACTCTGCTTAACTCTGTTTGCCTCTGTTAGACTCTGTTTAAACCTGTTTGCCTCTGTTTAACTCTGTTTGCCTCTGTTTGCCTCTGTTTAACACTGTTTGCCTGTGTTTAACTCTGTTTGCCTCTGTTTAAATCTGTTTTTCTCTGTTTGCCTCTGTTTGCCTCTGTTCAACTCTGTTGAACTCTGTTTATTTCTGTTTGCCTCTGTCTAAGTCTGTTTGCCTCTTTTTGCCTCTGTTTAACTCTGCTTTCCTCTGTCTAACTCTCGTTAAATCTGATGGCCTCTGTATAACTCAGTTTTCCTTTGTTTGCCTCTGTTTAACTCAGTTTGCATCTTTTTAACTCTGTTTTCCTCTGTTTAATTCTGTTTCCCTCTGTTTGCCAATGTTAAACTCTGTTTGCCTCTGCTTTGCTCTGTTTAACTCTGTTTGCCACTGTTTAACTCGGTTTGCCTCTGTTTAACTCTGTTTACCTGTGTTTAACTCTGTTTATCTCTGTTTCCCTCTGTTTAACTCTGTTTAATTCTGTTAGCCTCTGTTGAACTCTGTTTGCCTCTGTTTAATTCTATTTAATTGTGTTTGCCTCTGTTTGCATCTGTTTAACTCTCTTTCACTCTGTTTGCCTCTGTTTAACTCTGTTTGCCTCTGTTTAACTCTGTTTGCCTCTGGTTGGCTCTGATTGACTTTCTTTGCATCTGTTTAACACTGGTTGCCTTTGTCAAACTCTCGTTATCTCTGATGGTCTCTGTATGACTCTGTTTGCCTCTCTTTAGCTCTGTTTAACTCCGTTTGCCTCTGTTCAACTCTGTTTGCCTCTGTTTAACTCTGTTATCCTCTGTTGAACTCTATTTAATTCTGGTAGCCTGTATTTAACTCTGTTTGCCTGTGTTCAACTCTGTTTGCCTCTGCTTGCCTCGATTTAAGTCTGTTTAACTCTGTTTGCCTCTGTTTGTCTCTGTTTGCCTCTGTTTAACTCTGTTTGCTTCTGTTTAACACTATTAGCCTCTGTTGAAATCTGTTTGCCTCTGTTTAACTCTGTTAGCCTCTGTTGTAATCTGTTTTACTCTGTTTGCCTCTGTTTAACTCTGTTTAACTCTGTTTTCCTCTGTTTGACTCTGTGTAAAAATGTTTCACTCTGTTTAACCCTGTTTGCCTTTGTGTAACTCTGTTTGCCTCTGTTTGACAATGTCTGCCTCTGTTTGCCTCTGCTAGACTCTGTTTATCTCTGTTTGCCTCTGTTTAACTCTATTTGCCTCTGTTTAACTCTATTCGCCTCTGTTAAACACTGCCTCTGTTTGCCTCTGTTAAACTCTGTTTGCCTCTATTTAGCTCTTTTTCACTCTGTTTGCCTCTGTTTAACACTGTTAGCCTCTATTCAGCTCTGTTTATCTCTGTTCAACTCTGTTTGCCTCTGCTTAACTCTGTTAGCATCTGTTGAACTCTATTTAAATCTGTTTTCCTCTGTTTAACTCTGTTTTCCTCTGTTTGCCTCTGTATAAATCTGTTTAATTCTGTTTGCCTCTGTTTAAATCTGTTTCAACCTGTTTGCCTCTGTTTAAATCTGGTTGCCTCTGTTTGCCTATGTTTCACTCTGTTTGCCTCTGTTTGCCTCTTTTTAAATCTGTTGAACTCTATTTAGCTCTGTTTGCCTCTGTCTAAGTCTGTTTGCCTCTTTTTGCCTCTGTTTAACTCTGTTTAACTCTCTTTGCATCTGTTTAACTCCGGTTGCCTCCATCTAAATGTCTTTAACTCTGATGCCTCTGTACAACTCAGTTTTGCTTGGTTTGCCTCTTGTTAACTCTGTTTGCAACTTTTTAACTCAGTTTTCCTCTGTTTAACTCTGTTTGCCTCTGTTTGCCGCTGGTAAACTCTGTTTGCCTCTGCCTTGCTCTGTTTAACTCTGTTTGCCTCTGTTCAACTCTGTTTGTCTCTGTTTAACTCTGTTTGCCTCTGCTTGCCTCTGTTTAACTCTGTTTAATGCCGTTTGACTCTGTTTAACTCTGTCTAAACCTGTTTGCCTCTGTTTAACTCTGTTTGCCTCTGTTTGCCTCTGTTTAACTCTGTTTGCCTCTGCTTGTCTCTGTGTGCCTCTGTGTAACTCTGTTTGTCTCTGTTTAACTCTGTTTGCATCTGATTGCCTCTGTTTAACTCTGTGTAAATCATTTCGCCTCGGTTTAACTCTGTTTCCCTCTGTGTTCCTCAGTTTAACTCTGTTTAACTCTCTTTGTCTCTGTTTAAATGTTTGTCTCTGTTTGCCTCTGTTAAACTCTGTTTAACTCTCTTTGCCTCTGTTAAACTCTGTTTAAACCTGTTTGCCTGTGTTTAACTCTGTTTAACACTTTTGCCTCTGTTTGACTCTGTCTTACACTGTTTTCCTCTGTTTAACTCTGTATGCCTCTGTTTGCCTTTGTTTAATTCTGTTTGCCTCTGTTTGCCTCTGTGTGCCTCTGTATAAGTCTGTTTGCCTCTGTTAACTCTGTTTGCCTCTGTTTAACTCTGTGTAAATCATTTTGCCTCTTTTTAACTCTGTTTCCCTCTGCTTGCCTCGGTTTAACTCTGTTTAAATCTCTTTGCCTCTGTTTAACTCTGTTTGCCTCTGTTTGCCTCTGTTCACCTCTGTTTCTCTCTGTTTGCCTCTGTTTAACTCTGTTTGCCTCTGCTGAACTCTGTTTAGCTCTGTTTGCCTCTTTTTTCCTCTGTTGAACTCTGTTTAACTCTCTTTGCATCTGTTTAACTCTGGTTGCCTCTGTCTAACTCTCGTTAACTCTGATGGCCTCTGTTTCACTCAGTTTTCCTTTGTGTACCTCTGTTTAACTCTGTTTGCATCTTTTTAACTCTGTTTGCATCTGTTTAACTCTGTTTGCCTCTGTTTGCCGCTGTTAAACTCTGTTTGCCTCTGTTGAAATCTGTTTTACTCTGTTTGCCTCTGTTTGCCTCTGTCTAAATCCGTTTGCCTCTATTCAGCTCTGTTTATCACTGTTTGCCTCTGTTCAACTCTGTTTGCCTCTGCTTTGCTCTGTTTAACTCTGTTTGCCTCTGTTCAACTCTGTTTGCATCTGTTTAACTCTGTTTGCCTCTGCTTGCCTCTGTTTAACTCTGTTTAACGCCGTTTGCCTCTGTTTAACTCTGTTTGCCTCTGTTTGCCTCTGCTTAACTCTGTTTGTCTCTGTGTGCCTCTGTGTAACTCTGTTTGTCTCTGTTTAACTCTGTTTGCCTCTGATTAACTCTGTTTGCCTCTGTTTGCCGCTGTTAAACTCTGTTTGCCTCTGCTTTGCTCTGTTCAACTCTGTTTGCATCTTTTTAACTCTGTTTGCCTCTGCTTGCCTCTGTTTAACTCTGTTTAATGCCGTTTGCCTCTGTTTAACTCTGTCTAAACCTTTTTGCCTCTGTTTAACTCTGTTTGCCTCTGTTTGCCTCTGTTTAACTCTGTTTGCTTCTGTTTGTCTCTGTTTGCCTCTGTGTAACTCTGTTTGTCTGTGTTTAACTCTGTTTGCCTCTGATTAACTCTGTTTGCCTCTGTTTGCCTCTGTATAACTCTGCTTAACTCTCTTTGCCTCTGTTAAACTCTGCTTAAACCTGTTTGCCTCTGTTTAACTCTGTTTGCCTCTGTTTGCCTCTGTTTAACTCTGTTTGCCTGTGTTTAACTCTGTTTGCCTCTGTTTCAATCTGTTTAACTCTGTTTGCCTCTGTTTGTCTCTGTTCAACTCTGTTGAGCTCTGTTTAGCTCTGTTTGCCTCTGTCTAAGTCTGTTTGCCTCTTTATGCCTCTGTCTAACTCTGTTTAACTCTCTTTGCTTCTGTTTAACTCTGGTTTCCTCCGTCTAACTCTCGTTAACTCTGATGGCCTCTGTATAACTCAGTTTTCCTTTGTTTGCCTCTGTTAAACTCTGTTTGCCTCTGTTTAACTCTGTTTGCCTCTGTTTAACACTATTAGCCTCTGTTGAAATCTGTTTGCCTCTGTTTAACTCTGTTAGCCTCTGTTGAAATCTGTTTTACTCTGTTTGCCTCTGTTTAACTCTGTTTAACTCTGTTTGCCTCTGTTTGACAATGTCTGCCTCTGTTTGCCTCTGCTAGACTCAGTTTAAATCTGTTTGCCTCTGTTTAACTCTCTTTGCCTCTGTTTAACTCTCTTTGCCTCTATTTAAATCTGTGTTAATCTGTTTGCCTCTGCTTAAATCTGTTTGACTCTGTTTAAATCTGCTTAACTCTCTTTGCATCTGTTTCACTCTGGTTGCCTCCGTGTAACTCTCGTTAACTCTGATGGCCTCTGTATAACTCAGTTTTCCTTTGTTTGCCTCTGTTTATCACTGTTTGCATCTGTTTAACTCTGTTTGCATCTGTTTAACTCTGTTTAACTCTGTTTGCCTCTGTTAAACTCTGTTTGCCTCTATTTAGCTCTTTTGCACTGTGCTTGCCTCTGTTTAACAGTGTTTGCCTCTATTCAGCTCTGTTTAGCTCTGTTTGCCTCTGTTCAAGACTGTTTGCCTCGGCTTAACTCTGTTAGCATCTGTTGAATTCTATTTAAAGCTGTTTGCCTCTGATTAACTCTGTTTGCCTCTGTATAACTCTGCTTAACTCTGTTTGCCTCTGTTAGACTCTGTTTAAACCTGTTTGCCTCTGTTTAACTCTGTTTGCCTCTGTTTGCCTCTGTTTAACACTGTTTGCCTGTGTTTAACTCTGTTTGCCTCTGTTTAAATCTGTTTTTCTCTGTTTGCCTCTGTTTGCCTCTGTTCAACTCTGTTGAACTCTGTTTATTTCTGTTTGCCTCTGTCTAAGTCTGTTTGCCTCTTTTTGCCTCTGTTTAACTCTGCTTTCCTCTGTCTAACTCTCGTTAAATCTGATGGCCTCTGTATAACTCAGTTTTCCTTTGTTTGCCTCTGTTTAACTCTGTTTGCATCTTTTTAACTCTGTTTTCCTCTGTTTAATTCTGTTTCCCTCTGTTTGCCAATGTTAAACTCTGTTTGCCTCTGCTTTGCTCTGTTTAACTCTGTTTGCCACTGTTTAACTCGGTTTGCCTCTGTTTAACTCTGTTTACCTGTGTTTAACTCTGTTTATCTCTGTTTCCCTCTGTTTAACTCTGTTTAATTCTGTTAGCCTCTGTTGAACTCTGTTTGCCTCTGTTTAATTCTATTTAATTGTGTTTGCCTCTGTTTGCATCTGTTTAACTCTCTTTCACTCTGTTTGCCTCTGTTTAACTCTGTTTGCCTCTGTTTAACTCTGTTTGCCTCTGGTTGGCTCTGTTTGACTTTCTTTGCATCTGTTTAACACTGGTTGCCTTTGTCAAACTCTCGTTATCTCTGATGGTCTCTGTATGACTCTGTTTGCCTCTCTTTAGCTCTGTTTAACTCCGTTTGCCTCTGTTCAACTCTGTTTGCCTCTGTTTAACTCTGTTATCCTCTGTTGAACTCTATTTAATTCTGGTAGCCTGTATTTAACTCTGTTTGCCTGTGTTCAACTCTGTTTGCCTCTGCTTGCCTCGATTTAAGTCTGTTTAATGCCGTTTGCCTCTGTTTAACTCTGCCTAACGCTGTTTGCCTCTGTTTAACTCTGTTTGCATCTGTTTAACTCTGTTTGCCTCTGTTTGTCTCTGTTTGCCTCTGTTTAACTCTGTTTGCTTCTGTTTAACTCTGTTTACCTGTGTTTAACTCTGTTTATCTCTGTTTCCCTCTGTTTAACTCTGTTTAATTCTGTTAGCCTCTGTTGAACTCTGTTTGCCTCTGTTTAATTCTATTTAATTGTGTTTGCCTCTGTTTGCATCTGTTTAACTCTGTTTAACTCTGTTTGCCTCTGTTTAACTCTGTTTGCCTCTGTTTAACTCTGTTTGCCTCTGGTTGGCTCTGTTTGACTTTCTTTGCATCTGTTTAACACTGGTTGCCTTTGTCAAACTCTCGTTATCTCTGATGGTCTCTGTATGACTCTGTTTGCCTCTCTTTAGCTCTGTTTAACTCCGTTTGCCTCTGTTCAACTCTGTTTGCCTCTGTTTAACTCTGTTATCCTCTGTTGAACTCTATTTAATTCTGGTAGCCTGTATTTAACTCTGTTTGCCTGTGTTCAACTCTGTTTGCCTCTGCTTGCCTCGATTTAAGTCTGTTTAATGCCGTTTGCCTCTGTTTAACTCTGCCTAACGCTGTTTGCCTCTGTTTAACTCTGTTTGCCTCTGTTTAACTCTGTTTGCCTCTGTTTGTCTCTGTTTGCCTCTGTTTAACTCTGTTTGCTTCTGTTTAACACTATTAGCCTCTGTTGAAATCTGTTTGCCTCTGTTTAACTCTGTTAGCCTCTGTTGTAATCTGTTTTACTCTGTTTGCCTCTGTTTAACTCTGTTTAACTCTGTTTTCCTCTGTTTGACTCTGTGTAAAAATGTTTCACTCTGTTTAACCCTGTTTGCCTTTGTGTAACTCTGTTTGCCTCTGTTTGACAATGTCTGCCTCTGTTTGCCTCTGCTAGACTCTGTTTATCTCTGTTTGCCTCTGTTTAACTCTATTTGCCTCTGTTTAACTCTGTTCGCCTCTGTTAAACACTGCCTCTGTTTGCCTCTGTTAAACTCTGTTTGCCTCTATTTAGCTCTTTTTCACTCTGTTTGCCTCTGTTTAACACTGTTAGCCTCTATTCAGCTCTGTTTATCTCTGTTTGCCTCTGTTCAACTCTGTTTGCCTCTGCTTAACTCTGTTAGCATCTGTTGAACTCTATTTAAATCTGTTTTCCTCTGTTTAACTCTGTTTTCCTCTGTTTGCCTCTGTATAAATCTGTTTAATTCTGTTTGCCTCTGTTTAAATCTGTTTCAACCTGTTTGCCTCTGTTTAAATCTAGTTGCCTCTGTTTGCCTATGTTTCACTCTGTTTGCCTCTGTTTGCCTCTTTTTAAATCTGTTGAACTCTATTTAGCTCTGTTTGCCTCTGTCTAAGTCTGTTTGCCTCTTTTTGCCTCTGTTTAACTCTGTTTAACTCTCTTTGCATCTGTTTAACTCCGGTTGCCTCCATCTAAATGTCTTTAACTCTGATGCCTCTGTACAACTCAGTTTTGCTTGGTTTGCCTCTTGTTAACTCTGTTTGCAACTTTTTAACTCAGTTTTCCTCTGTTTAACTCTGTTTGCCTCTGTTTGCCGCTGGTAAACTCTGTTTGCCTCTGCCTTGCTCTGTTTAACTCTGTTTGCCTCTGTTCAACTCTGTTTGTCTCTGTTTAACTCTGTTTGCCTCTGCTTGCCTCTGTTTAACTCTGTTTAATGCCGTTTGACTCTGTTTAACTCTGTCTAAACCTGTTTGCCTCTGTTTAACTCTGTTTGCCTCTGTTTGCCTCTGTTTAACTCTGTTTGCCTCTGCTTGTCTCTGTGTGCCTCTGTGTAACTCTGTTTGTCTCTGTTTAACTCTGTTTGCATCTGATTGCCTCTGTTTAACTCTGTGTAAATCATTTCGCCTCGGTTTAACTCTGTTTCCCTCTGTGTTCCTCAGTTTAACTCTGTTTAACTCTCTTTGTCTCTGTTTAAATGTTTGTCTCTGTTTGCCTCTGTTAAACTCTGTTTAACTCTCTTTGCCTCTGTTAAACTCTGTTTAAACCTG